>JZKD02S1549437.1:0-22388 GCA_000966675.3 Picea glauca
ATTATCCAGGCATCAAAATGCCTTGTGAAACCCCAGGTGACTCGTCGAAACCCCCTCCTGCTCTAGCCGAACCAGCTGCTCCACCATGTGATCAGTGTGGCTCATGGTTGGAAAGATATTACCTTGATGTGCCAATGCTACAGTCTAGAATTCATTCTCTAGAGGATCAAGTTGCAAGGCTCACCAGTCAAAAGGTGAAGATGCCATCCACTGATAAGAAACAACGAACAACAGGTTCGATTTTGTTTAAGAACGTGGAGTCGGCTACAACAGTCGTCAATTCAAAATTAGCGTAGCTCGAACATCCTCACTGGTATGACTTTCACCTATTTATACGACATACTCATAAACTTTGTTTACACTGTGGATCCGCTATGTCACACAAGCATGCACTATTGTATATAATTTTGTTTTAATAAATCAATTTTTATTATCGTTTAAGTTTTGATTGGATTTGGCTTTGATTCGAGTGATCGTGAGATAGATTTGATTTGTTTTAATTTAGCTTCAATTGAATACTCTGTTGATAATCGAAGTTGTTAATATTTTTTAAACACGGGCTGTTTTGGTATTCCAATTTTGAACACAGTCAATATCTCATTTCGAATTGGTTATATTCTATGTGATATGGTTGGCAATTATGGTTAACTGTTGTGGTTGTATATTCTATGTTTTCTGACCAATTCGAATACCATTATGTTATTGCATGACCGAATTGCGAATAGATACGAATCGTAACTGTTATACCCAATCAAATCATTTCGGATTGTTTTGTTTGACCATGTTATCAAATTGCAACAAATATATCGTTTGAATTCGATTTGAGGAATGAAATTAACTGTATCCAGTCTCACGATTTGTTTCTATAATTAAACTCAGCCGTATTCATTTTGATTATTTACCCAGTTTATATTATGGATTCTGCTGATTTTGTCACGCTCCTGTCTGTTGACTGTGTGGTGATCAATAACGAAATTCATTGGGTCTATACTCATTGAGTATGATTTCATCTGAATATAATTGAAACAGTTACCAATATTTGCACTTGATTGAATGATATCAATATATTGCTATGACTATAAGGAGTCAATGGTGGTTGTGATTTCTATTTGATCCTATCTGTTAACTGTGTGACACTCAGCGATCGAAGTCTATGGCAAAGATTAGTGGATGCTGTTACGCATGTTTCATTTTGACTATAATCGTAACAGTTTGATATTTGATTAAAACAAAATATGAATTTTATGCACAACTGTAACCAATCGATTATGATTGTGTTTGATTATAATTATATTGATTTTGATTACATCGTATCTTATACGATACGATTTACTTGTAATTTCATTTGGATATTAAACAATGTGGTTATTATTTGACCCGATTCTATGGCATCTAAAAACAGAGCATTCTTATCCTGTTTCGACTACATCCTTTTCGATTTGGTTTGATTTGAATGATAAATTTGCTTGAACCATTAGTAATTCGATTTTAATCTTCATTAAAATAAAATAAAATTAGATTGTTTTAAAAATATTTCGTCTGATTTCTATTTGGTCCTGTATGCTATTTTAGACTAGCTACAGAATCAGATGATTCTGTAGCTAAGTCTGTAGGATCAAATTTTTATTATTTTGTTACTGAAATATCTTTCTAATTTGATATTTGTGTTCTATTGCAGGTAAATTCGAATTGCAGTTGAGTTTATGAGCAGTTAGGGGATATTTAAGAGATTTCACCTACATTTTAGTTGCTTAGTTTAGTTGATTTTGGGATTTTTCCCAGATTATGTAAAACTGATTGATATTATCCACAGGGAGGTTTTACCCTGTGGAGATACATATATATACTTATGATTTTTGTAATAATGTTCATCCTCATTCGTGGGAGAACAAGGATATGGAGTTATAATATAGACTGAAGCAAAATTTGGTGTTTTGTCACAGCTTTAGCTTCTCAATATATCAATATTTTGTTTCATGTTGTGTATATCAATTTGTATATGTTTAATGACTACTTTAGATATCTTAATCATGTGCAAATGATATAATTTTAATCACTGTTATCCATATCTGGTTTCTTCCAAGCATATGAAAGACATAACAATTGTCTAGTTCAGTTTATGAATGATAGGTTTATCTTCTTCATAAGTTGAATTATAAAATATAAGTTTCTTGCATAACAGGTTTCCCTTATTGCAGGGATTTATTAATCATAAAATTGTTATGATTTTTATGTCTTGTTTGTCCTGTTAACAACTTAAAGAGCAGCACAGCTGATCGTTTACGAGAAGCTTTTGGACTAACCGATGCGAGTTTACTTCTGTTGAACAACTTCAAAGTTGTCATACACAGGATAAACTAGGAGCGCTTCCAGGTCAATTAATCTTTCTTTGTTGTTTTCATTAAGTAGTTTAGATATAAGTCTAGATAGATTTATATTAGATTGTTTAATTTCAGTAATTATATTAGATCGTTTAATTTCAGTAGTTTTATTTCTTTTTCATAAAATATAAAAAATCAAAAAACATATCCTGCTGTTTTACGACAGAAAACATATGATTTTTGCAGGTTTTAATTAAATCTGTAGACTGTTTATAGTGTACATTTGTGAATAAGCAATATTGCAGTTGATAATTAAATAATTGATTTGAGTTATTATAATAATAATTAGTAGATTATATATATAGAATAGTTTAGTTTAGTTCATTGTATTTAGTTTTAGTTTATTTAGTAGTTTTTTTTAATTAGATTAGTGTAATAGTTAGTTTGTTTGTTTTTTTAGTTAATTTGTTTATTGTTAGTTAGTTTAGTTTCTTTTATTTAGTTTTAGTTAGTTTGTTTTAGTTAGTTTTAGTTAGTTTTATTAGTTTTAGTTAGTTTTATTTGTTTTAGTTAGAATAGTTAGTTTAGATTAGTTTTCTCTTTGGTTTTTCTTAGGACCTTAGGGCGGCCAACAGAGCCGTTAAAACCGTCAGGGTGGTTCATTCCAAATGGCTTGGGTTATTTAGACAACCCCGGACCGGTTCCACTCTCTCAGTTGACGGACGGACAATTTCACCCATCAACAAATGGCGCTAGAAGTAGGGCTTGAAATTAATTAATGGCACGAGGCGGTCGCAAGACTCCTCCTCCACCTAATCACACAACTATAGTGACTAGAAGCCATTCACAAGATAATATCCCCCCTCAAACAACAACTACTTCAACTAAAGATCCACAGATCACAGTTGAGCCAACAACCCCTAATCCTATAGGTGGTGATATCCAAGAGATCGTTCGTCAATCTCTTATCAAGACACATAGTGCCTTAGCCAGTCTTAGGTGACCAAACCGCCTGTGGGGTCAACCTTTAGACTTCTCTGATATCAGAGAACAATTAGGTGATATTAATCCCACTGTGAATCCTACAGATCCAGACACAAATCCTACTGCAAGAGGATCTGGGATACCTCCTTCACCACCTCCCTCATCTCCTTCCTCTTCTGACGATGGAAAATCACCTTCTCGTCCTTCCACACCCACTACCCCAATGGAAAATTAGAACAACCCTGCTAGACCCTGGTTGGACCAGGATGATGTAGCTGTACCTGGAGTCCAGCACCCTTTACCTAAGCACCCGGAGAAATGGCTTCCTAAGTTTGATCCCGATTCAAAACAGATAGCTGAATATCATATCAAAAAATTTATGTTAGCCATCAGACTCCGTAACGTTGAACATGAAGATGTTGTCTATAGGTTGTTCCCTTATACTTTTGAGGGTAACGCATCCACTTGGTACTTTTCCCAATAGCCCCATACAATAGTCTCTTGGGAAAAGTTTGAGTCATGTTTTTTAGAAAAATTCAGAGATGGTAAACCTCCAGAAGTCTTAGTCATGGACCTTTCGAGCTTAAAAATGAACCCAAAAGAAAAAGTTAAAGATTTTAATCAAAGATTTTTAACACTTAAAAATTGAATCCCTGCAGACTCTATGCCTACTGAGAGTCTTGTAATAGCTTACTACACTAAAGCTCTACATCAAAGTATAGCTATTTGGGTTAAACGTTCTAAAAAGGCCACGTTGTTAGAAGCCTTCGAAGAGGCTACTCAGATTGAAAAAGATATACTTAGCCTTAAGGATTCTTCTAGCAACGAAAATGAGACTGTTTATTCTTCCAAAAAGAAGATTGAAATTCTTCCCATACCTACATAAAACAAAACACAACCTGAAAACCATGATTTGGAAAATTTAACCAAAGTTGTACAAAAATTATCTAATCAAGTTATAGATTTAAAAAGGTCGACAGAAGAAGCCTCTTCGAGTAAAGGACCCTACAAACCTCCTTTCCGAAATCCTTTTCCCACCAACCAGCTTAATTCAAACCCCGAAGGCTTGAACCTAGAAAGTTTGCAATATGCTCTTCAGACAATTCTAGGATCCCAAGATGACTTGATGCCTCCTGAAATACCTCAAGAGGAAGTCAAGCAGGAAACAACTCAAGAAGAAGAGTCTTCTCCAAATATCTTTGGACACTTCTCATATAGTATCTTTCAAGCTAACTTCGAGACTGTTCACCCTTACAACACTAGGAGCAAGAGAGCAAACAAACCTCCTGCCGAGAACACTACAACTTCACCTCCAAAGACATCTAAATTAGTAGAAACTAATCAAAGTAATGCCAGCCCCAAATTAGATTATGATGTTGTTGAATATCTTAAAAAATTAAGGGCCAACATTTCTATTTATGAGTTGTTGAAATTTCCATTTTTGTTACAGAAGATGTTGCAAAATATTTCAGAAAATGGCAAGAATGGTAATTCAAATGGTAATAAGGTTGTGCAAAGAAAAGTTCCGCTGAAGACTTCCACTAAAAACAACCCTGATCCTCAAGATAAAGGAAGTCTTCCTATAACTCCTGTAAATAGTGTAAATAATAATGTAAATAATGTGAATAATGTAGATAAAGTAGCATTAGAAAATGTGAGTAAGAAACCACGAGCTACAACTCTAAGTACTTGCAAGAATGTACCTCCTTTTCTTTTAACTTTCGAAATCTTCAACAGAAATGTGCATAATTCTATGGTTGACTCATGAGCATCATCAAATGTGATGCCTTGGTCAGTCTACCAAAATATTAATGCTGAAGTAGAACCATCTTCTTTGAAAATCATACAACTTGATTGAACAGATGTTAAAGTTATAGGTGAACTGAAAAATGTATTGATTATATTATCGTCTAACCCTAAGGTTCATCAGGTTATTGATATAATTGTAGTGGATATTCCAGAAGTGTATGGTATGTTTTTAAGAAGGGACTGGTCGGAGTAGCTACATGGTTACTTCGCAACAGACTAGTCTCACTTATGGCTTCCAGAAAACGACAAGCCCAACAAGATCAGGGTGAATCGTGAGCATTACCTCAAGTTCACGGTAACAGACTTGAATGACCCTAATGAACCATATACACCTCCTACTGATTCACCTGAAGTCCAAGGGATGGACACCTTCTTCGGAAATTTTATGGCTGAAGTTTCACCTATCAACAATACAGAATAACAATATGAGATCATAACATGTACACAACCAACAAATTCTATACAACAGTCCTGTGAGCCCGATGGAAATCAAATTTGGTCTTTATATTTTGATGGTTCCAAGTCTAAAGAAGGAGCTGGTGCAGGCTGCATCATTATCGATCCGGCAGGTAACAAGACATTATTGGCTTGTAGATTAGAATTTGAATGTACTAACAATATTGCAGAATATGAGGCTTTATTGCAAGGTCTCAGAAAATCCTTAGACATGCACATTCAAAATATGGTTGTATTCGGTGACTCTGAGATAATGATCAGGCAGGTAAGAGATTCTATACACTGTCTTTCCCCACATCTCAAAAGTTACCAGTATGAGGTATGGAGTTTAATGAACAAATTTTTTGCTTTTAATATAAATTCCATTCCTAGATTAAATAATGCGGAAGCAGATCTACTAGCTAATGTTGCCTCTAAACTTCTTCCTGCAGAAGGCTTATCCCCAAAAACATTCTCCGTGGAGCTATTGTTTCGACCATCTGTTCCTAACAATATCACAAACTAGAGAGTATTTGACGATGATCAGAAAATCATTAACTTTCTGCACATGGAAGAAACCTTTCAAGGTGCTGTGATAGATGAACAAAGACATGACGACAATTTGCATGACTTTACGGTAATACCTAATCTGAAATCTCCTGAAGCTCTATTGGACATGGTAAATTTCGTACCCAAATCTGTTGCTAGATTAGAAAAGTTTTATGATTTTGAAGATAAATTTAAAAAGACGGTCAATCCCAAAACAAATAGTTCCTCATTATCTTATGAAAAAGTCAATTTAGGAACTAGTGAAAATCCTCATTGTATCAACTTAGGCTTGGGATGTTCTAGACAAGAAAAAGCTGCGTTTGTTAAATTATTTAAAGAATTCAAGGATGTATTTTCTTGGACTTACGATGATGTTAAAATGTTTGATCCTAATATTATACAACATGTCATCTCGATGAAACCCCAAACCTTACCCTTCCAACAGAAACTGAGGAAAATGCATCCTAAACTAGAACCGACCATACAAAAAGAATTGAATAAACTCCTTAGTGCTAAAATAATTTTTTCTGTTAGACACACTCAATGGGTATCCATCCTCGTCCCAGTGCGGAAGAAAAATGGGGAAATTCGACTTTGTGTCTATTTCTGGAACCTCAACAAAGCGTCTGACAAAGATAATTATCGTATCCCTCCCATGGAACATATCCTTCAACAAGTATCTGGTTCCGAGAGGCTATTCTTACTGGATGGCTTCTCTGGATACAACCAAGTCTTGATGTCTCCTCCAGACCAATTAAAAACTACCTTCTGTACCCCATGGGGCACTTATGCTTATCGCAAAATGCCCTTTGGATTGATTAATGCTGGTGCTACCTTTCAGAGAGCAATGGACATTTCTTTTAGAGGCTTAGTCAATCACTCTGTAGTAGTCTACTTAGATGATGTGATCGTTTATTCTAAAAACAAATACGATCATCTAGCTCACTTACGAGTCGTTCTGCTATGATGTCATAAATACGACATCTCCCTGAACCCCAAGAAGTCCATCTTTGCAGTAGAACAGGGTAAATTACTAGGATTCAATGTGTCTAGTGATGGAATGATTATTGACCCCGAGAGGACCCAAGTCATCACTAAACTCCCCTCACCTACCTCCAAAAAATCCATGCAGTTTTTCCTAGGCCAGATTAATTTCGTGAGAAGATTTGTCCCCAGCTTCTCCGAAATGGTCAGGCCTCTCCAGAACCTGATTAAGAAAGACACCCAATATCACTGGGGACCCATAGAAAACCAAGATTTCAATGCTATAAAGAAGTCATAATAGACGCTCCGTCTCTCATGAGCCCTGACTTCTCTCAAGACTTTACACTCTATACTTTTTCCTCTGATCGTTCCTATGCCACAGTCCTAACTCAGAAGAATTCCAAGAACAACGAAGTACCCATCGCCTTTATGAGCTCTGCTTTCAAAGGTTCTGAACTTAACTACCCAGCGGTCGATCGGCAAGCCTATGTTGTCTTCAAGGCAGTTAAGAATTTCTGGTCTTATCTTCTGAAGTCAAGGACGAAGGTCATTGTCCCTTACCCTATCGTAAGGAACTTGTTAGTGCAAAAGGAGTTAGGAGAGAAAAGAGCCAACTGGGTCACCTTCTTGTAGGAGTATGACTTAGAAATCACCCCAGCACATATCATGAGAGGCCAAGGGTTGTGTAAGTTGGTTGTTGATTCAAAAATCGAATAGCGAGAAGATAGTGATACGTCAAACCTAGAACAACGCGATCAGAATTTGATTTGTTGCACACAAAACCTCATAAGTCCTTGGTACGATGATATTAGATTTTGTATTGAACATGGATCAACACTCCATCACCTTGACCCCACCAAAAGAAGAGCGTTGAGACTAAAGTCCGCCCCCTTTCATCTAGTTAACGATATACTGTTTCGTCAGAATTTCGACGACGTAATGATGCATTGTCTCGAAAAGGACGAAGCAGAGAAAGTATTTCTTGAGTTGCATGCAAGAGAAGCTGGTGGTCACTTTGGTGGAAATACCACTACTCATAAGGTTTTAAGAGCTAGTTACTACTGGCCAACACTTTTTAGGGATGCCCATGCCTTGTATCGTAAATGTATTATCTGTCAGAAAGCATCAGGGCGATTGCAAAAGCCAACCTTCCTCTTGCAACCCGTTTCAGTCGATTCTCCTTTCCAGCAATGGGGCCTTGATATAATTGGTCCTATTAACCCTCCATCCTCACAATAGAAAAAATATATTGTGACGACCACTGATTGCTTTACTCGATGGTCTGAAGCCGCCGCACTGAGAACTGTTAACACAAGTCAGGTGATCGCTTTTCTAAACTCAAATATCATCACCTATTTTGGTATCCCTGATTGTCTAGTCTTTGATAACGCTTCATACTTTTCTTCTCTTGAGATGAGTGAGTTTACCTTAGAAAAGGGAATAAAGCTGAAGTATTCCACTAGTTATTACCCCCAAGGTAACGACCTAGCAAAATCGACCAACAAGAACTTGATCAAAATTATCAAGAGAACCGTGGCTGAAAATCACAAGAACTGGCACAACGCACTGCTGAATGCACTATGGGCTGATAGGGTAACACGCAAAGCCACTATAGGTAATTCCCCCTTTTTTCTCGTTTATGGCAGAGAATCCATTCTGCCACCTCACATTCTTCTTCCTTCGCTCCAATTGTCACAAAAAGTTCAAGAAGAAGATTGTCCCCCTTTAGAAAGTCGTATTAACACTTTGATGAAGTTAGAAGAAGTAAGAACCCAAGCTAAGTGTAAGTTAGACCAACATCAACAACTGATTAAAAGATGGTTCGATTCTAGTTCTGCTTCTGATAGGAATTTTGAAGTAGGCGATCTCGTCTTAAAGTGGGACAAACCACACGAAGGGAAGGGTGAGCATACCAAGTTTCAAAATTTGTGGCTTGGGCCATTTTTGATTGCTGAAAAGTTGGGTCCTAGTTCCTTTCATTTACAGAATCTTGAAGGGCAGCTTGACACCTATCCGGTGAATGGCCAAGCCCTAAAAACATACTTCGCTTGATTACTACCCTTGTATATTATGTAAATATTTCCTTTTGTTTTTATTTTTGCCTTTATTTTCGTTTTTGGTTTTGATTTGAATGATCAATTTTTGTGTTTTTGAAACATATGCATAATTGTGTGCTGAGCCATTCAGACAAAGACCATGGGAAAATTTCTTCGCTGAAATAACTTCTGAAAGATTGTACGAACATCAGTGATATATTTCTAAAAATGATATTTATGTTAAAAAAAAAATTGTTGTTTGAAAGAAGTTACTAATTTCAATATCTGAGTGAAGTTTGTCATGATCATCTTTATCTTTTTACGCTGTCCCTTTTCCGTAAAGAAATGACTCAAAAAGGATGTCTCCCTGTCGTAGCAAGTTGTTTTAGAAATAAAACATTTCTGGAGCTGAATAAAGGACAGTATCAAGAAATTATGATGAGGTCTGAAAAAATATGATAAAACATCAAGATTTTTCAGCGTCACCCTGCTCATCTATACATAAAAGAAAAACAAAATAAAAATATTAATAAGAGCTGTGGGAAGTGTTTGTAGACCCGCTGGGATACTGAACAGGTCTGCTGGCAGTGGGTAAATGCAAGAATGGTGCCAATACAACTTTGTCAAGGTACTGAACAGGCCTGCTGGCAGTGAAGCAATGTCAAGTACAATGAAAATCTGTAAAAATTATAAGAAACCTCTTTTAAAATCCTTTATTCCGATCTAGAACTTCTTGATAGGATACAGACGTCTAAGTGGGTTAAATGGAAAACCTATCGGGGCTATGGACGCCTGCTGGTAGCAGTGGCCATGCCAACAATATTGAATATTTTATCATAAAAATCATGACTTGCTGATCTTAAGACTGTTATTAGTTTGCGTCTTTTAAAACATCGCTGGAAAAGATAGTAAATGATGATGTTTGTACGATTTTCTGGTTGTTGTTTTTGAGTCAAATTTTTCTTTGCTGTCCTAATCTGAATTTGTTTCTTTCAACAGAAATAACTGCTTCTCCCAGTGTGTCTCCATTGTTGGTATCCAATTAATTTTTTTTTTAATTGCCTTAAAAGCTGCCTACACCTACACCTATGAACTTCAAATTTCTGTCGCATTTCGCAAAAAGACGACACTTTCATTTCAAGCGACATTTGCAAATTGGTTTCAATTTAGTTTTCACGACTGAGAGTGTGAAAAATCCTCCATAGTTATTTGAATTGTCATGATCTTCTCATTGATATGCTGGTTGGTACTTACCTTTGGTTTATTATTAAGTGGCTGGGATGATTTTTCAAACTATGTCCATTTGCCTATTCTCACTCTGATTGCGCAACTGGATTTTTATTTAATTGATAAGGCGTTGAGCATGTTGATTGATGAATTATACTTGATTATATAGGGGTCATGGTGGATTAAAGGTTTTTATATAATGTGATCCTTACTATTATAAGCTCTTGACTTATCGATTTTATCTATTTTCACCATGTTTTAAAAACTTTTGATCAAAACATTTGATTATGCAAAAAGCGCATGGGTCACATATGAGTTTGATTTCATATTGAATGGAAATGTTTGATTATACACATGGCGCGTTGGTGAAACATTTGGATTTTACTTTGGTTTGAATTATACTATGGCACATTGATATATGGTTTTGGTTTTACATTGATTAATGGCACGTTGATATGATTATCCACCGCTCAAAATTTCGGGTTGGCCGATTAGTATGGTTTAAATGATATGATGAGTGATTGAACATCACTGTACTGTGCCATTAATATGCTGCATGGTGGTGATAATCCCACCACCTTCTCACACATACATTAATTCATTCCCTTTTGAGCGCTTGCAGCTGTTAGCCATAATGATTTTTTCCCCTGTGTATTGTTGTGTTCAATCCAAACCCTACCATGCACCCGCACCATGGCTCCGGTCGTAAGATATGAACCCAATGGTAGCCAGGCATTGTTGATGTTCGATGGTTCTTACAGCGACTTGGAGGAATTTGGATGGCTCCCATTCATACGAAAGTTTGATGGCTATAACCCTAGCATGGCTCAACAATTTGCATTAACCTTCGATGGCTTCCGAGCCAAGGTTGGGGATGTGAAATTAGAAATTGATGAGAAATTTCTCAGTTTAGCTACCGGTCTACCTACTGTCGAACAAAAATGGTCAAAAAAATTGCAAAGTGGAAGATGTCCTGTGGACATTACTCTTCTAGTCACGAAGGGTGAGTTCTTGTGACAAGGGTTTGCCCGCAAATATGCTCAAGCAACGCTGGCATGACTTGTTGATGGTAACCAAGCAGTTCATTACCTGCAAGGGCCGGTATGGTTTCATTTTCTTGTACCACCTTCGGCTACTTATGGTTTTCATGAGCTATGAGCTTAATATGCCTTACTACTTGCATAGGAGTCTGTTTAAAATGTCTGAAAGGTACAAATGGAACCAGTCCGATAACAGTCTTTTTCATTTTGGGTTAGTTAAAATGCTTATAGTTTGTAAGTTGGGGTTACACTGAGACTGTTGGGAGGATTTTCTTAAATGCAATAATTTTGGTGACTCAAGCCCACCACAATTTGACAAACTTGTGGTGAGCGAGTGAAAATCAGTACCCCCTGTGCCTTACAATGCTCTGTTACCTAAACCCCTACCCGATTCTCCTATTGACCTACTCGGTTCTGTGACCAAACATGTCGAAGCTTCTAAACCCATGGCTAAAAGGCCTAAAGCCAAACCCACTGCCAATTCTAAAGGAAAGAAAAATTCCCGATTAATCTCTCACATGGCAAGAAACAAACCAAAAGCACCTGTCACCCCTGACCCTATTATGGTGAGTGAATATTCTGACTCAGAGGTTGAACGTTACCTGGAAAGTGAGTATCCCTATTCAGAAGGTCTGTGTGAAAAACCTGCATATGATTTTGTGAAGAACCTACCACCTTGCTTGCAAAATGACCCTAATTATCTAGGCATCAAAATGCCTTGTGAAACCCCAGGTGACTCGTTGAAACCCCCTCCTGCTCTAGCCGAACCAGCTACTCCACCATGTGATCAGTGTGGCTCATGGTTGGAAAGGTATTACCTTGATGTGCCAATGCTACAGTCTAGAATTCATGCTCTGGAGGATCAAGTTGCAAGGCTCACTAGTCAAAAGGCGAAGATGCCATCCACTGATAAGAAACAGCGAACAACAGGTTCGATTTTGTTTAAGAACGTGGAGTCGGCTACAACAGTCGTCAATTCAAAATTGCCGTAGCTCGAACAACCTCACTGGTATGACTTTCACCTATTTATATGACATACTCATAAACTCTGTTTACACCGTGGATCTGCTCTGTAACACAAGCATGCACTATTGTATATAATTTTGTTTTAATAAATCAATTTTTATTATCATTTAAGTTTTGATTGGATTTGGCTTTGATTCGAGTGATCGTGAGATATATTTGATTTGTTTTAATTTAGCTTCAATCGAGTACTCTGTTGATAATCGAAGTTGTTAATATTTTCTAAACACAGGCTGTTTTGGTATTCCAATTTTGAACACAGTCAATATCTCATTTCGAATTGGTTATATTCTATGCGATATGGTTGGCAATTATGGTTAACTGTTGTGGTTGGATATTCTATAACTTCTGACCAATTTGAATACCATTTTGTTATTGCATGACCGAATTGCGAATAGATACGAATCGTAGCTGTTATACCCAATCAAATCGTTTCGGATTGTTTTGTTTGACCATGTTATCAGATTGCAAAAAATATATCGTTTGAATTCGATTTGAGGAATGAAATTAACTGTATCCAGTCTCACGATTTGTTTCTATAATTAAACTCAGTCGTATTTGTTTTGATTATTTACCCAGTTTATATTATGGATTCTGCTGATTTTTTCATGCTCCTGTCTGTTGACTGTGTGGTGATCAATAACAAAATTTGTTGGGTCTATACTCATTGAATAAAATATAAAATATCAAAAAACGTATCTTGTTGTCTTAGGACAAAAAACATATGATTTTTGCAGGTTTTAATTAAATCTATAGACTGTTTATAGTGTACATTTGTGAATAAGCAATATTGTAGCTGATAATTAAATAATTGATTTGAGTTATTATAATAGTAATTAGTAGATTATATATATAGAATAGTTTAGTTTAGTTCATTGTATTTAGTTTTAGTTTATTTAGTAGTTTGTTTTAATTAGATTAGTGTAATAGTTAGTTAGTTTGTTTTTTTAGTTAATTTGTTTATTGTTAGTTAGTTTAGTTTCTTTTATTTAGTTTTAGTTAGTTTGTTTTAGTTAGTTTTAGTTAGTTTTATTAGTTTTAGTTAGTTTTATTTGTTTTAGTTAGAATAGTTAGTTTAGATTAGTTTTCTCTTTGGTTTTTCTTAGGACCTTAGGGCGGCCAATGGAGCCGTTAAACCCGTCAGGGTGGTTCATTCCAAATGGCTTGGGTTATTTAGACAACCCCGGACCAGTTCCACTCTCTCAATTGATGGATGGACAGTTTCGCCCGTCAACAACAGGTCAACCTTGGGAGGAGAGCTGTAATCAAAGAGCGACCAAGCATGAAGAAGGATCGATATCAAACACCCGATATAAGGTATGCTCACTTGATATTCTTAGCTACATATTTTTTTAAGAATAATGGGGATTAGGTCTGGGATGACAGTAGAAAGTAAGAATCTTTAGGTATTTTCTGCATGCATGATAAAACCCTAAGTGCTAGTCCGTAGAGTGATTTCCCACTCACAACACTAGCAACATTACATAACGCATCAACTCGTGCATAGCTATGATAGAACATTACAAAATCTGAACTAATACAAAAGTGAACCAACCTCTATATGATACCTACATATCTCTGTTTATACATATCAAGCTCTTCATCCATATACAATGTGTTACCAAAACCCTAACCCTACTGACGTTAGGTCTTCTTCCCATGTACGTGTGTTATTCTTCCTCCAACTATCGATTTCCTTGTGCACGCTTTCTTGCATGCATGCGTGTTGTGTTACCTTCCAGTGTGTTGTGTTACCTTCCACTTTGGCCTGGTGCCAATAGGCCCCCAACACTGACATGTGACTCATCCCGAGTCACCTAATCCTTATGAGCTTGTTCGATCTCCTTGGTGATCGTCTGGAACTTTTCCTTGAGCTCTGTTTCTTTTGTCAATACCTGTGTGGTCTTCTCTTGATGGTGAATACTACCTGAACTGCCACTTCATTACTCATAAATCCTGCACATTTGGCTTGGGTCTATGCTATATGTGTTTTAGCTCCTTCTTCTTGTGAAAGTATTTCTACTACCCATTCCTTTAGTGGCTCTATTTGAGCCTGACGCTCATGTTTTTGTGTTTGAGCAGTGATGAGTTATTCCTGCATCTTCTTCATATCCTGCGTCCCTTTGACTCATTCTAGGATTGGTATGGTCTTCTGTGTCTGTTTGAATTCTTAGATTGTTGCATTGATCCTTTCCTCTTCCTTGTCCCAGCATTGGACCAGTGGGTCCTCCTCCAAACTTTTCCAAAGTTGCATTGCTTTATCAAGAAATTCAGTTGCTGTCCTAACATGTTGTTCCATCTCCTATAGTTGCATTGTTTCTTCCTTCTTCATTTTCTCATTCACTGTTGGTGGAGTGGTTGGTGTGAGATGTTCGTGGAGATTCTCAATCTCCTTTTAATATAGATCAATTGCCTGTGCAATTTGGACAATCTTTCCTGCTACTAGGAGTTCATTTCCTTGCGCGATTCTTGGGATTTTCTCAAAAATTCCTCCCACTCTTCATTCCAGTTCATTCCTGCTTTCTTTTTCCTCCTAAGTTTCTAGCTTGGCCTAGTCATAGAATTTTTCCAGCACCTCTAGCATTTTTGTTGGTTGTTGTAGCTCGACTAAGTTTTTATGTGCATGAGGTTGTACCTCATGGTTGAATCTAACCTACAATTTGTGTAGTACCCTTGATGGCATCTATGTCAAGACCAATCAGATGTGGTCCAAATCCTTCAGGGGTGTCTTCTCCATGATTTCATCCATGCGCAACATGCTAGGTTTGATGTAAATCGTTGCATTTGCATGTGGCATGGAGTGGATTGGGTCTTGTTCTTCTACCTCCACACTTTATTCAGTATTTATTGTTGGTGTCTATATGCTCCTGCTTCTTCTTGTTGTCTATGCTTCCCCAAAATTCTTGAGGAACTATCCCATTTCTGTCATCTCTTTTTGTAGTTTATCCCTGTGGTGTGTTGCATGATCGAAATCTTCTACTAAGCAATCTTGGACCATTTTGGCGATCATTTCCCCATTGTCCTCCATGATCATATAGTCTAGAGATGATTGTTGCACCTTTTATTTATTGCACACGTCTTCTGCATGTGCGGCCAGTCTCTTATTTCCCCCTGGTTCCCGTGTGATGGGGTTTGGGGCAGTGTCTTGCGCTCCCTTAGCTTGTTTCGGCTATCTGTTGGTTGGTCGTGTAGTCTCTTTCTTCCCCTTTTGGTTCCATGTCTTCTTTGACCCTTCATCTACCTGATTTGGCTTGCCTTGGCCCATTCATGGTTTCTTGGGCAGTTGGATTTCCAGAGGCTATGTTTCTGCCTATTCTACCACTCCTTTTGTTGTTGTTTCTAGTACTTCCCGGGTAATGGTTGGGATCCTCCATTCATCAGGCCATTCACTAATGACCATGTCGATATCAGCCTCTGTGATGTAGTATCACATCTATAGAAACCTTTTATCTCAATCCTTCCTTGGTTGTATCCACATTGTTTGGCATGTGGCCCGGAAGTTGGTGATGTCCACATATCACATGGTAGCCTCTGGTGTTATTCTCCATGATCGACTAATAGCTTCCTGTATATCCCATAGGTATGATTCAAATATGATTCCATTCTCCCTCTTATGCCTGGCCTATGGCCTAGATCTCAGTAATAGGTATCTTTCTCCCACTGGATGTGGTCTGGTACAAAAAATTACATACCCTGGTTCTCACCATCCCATGAAGGCTATGAGGGTGATCAGTCATGAGTAATGGAACTTTGTGCCTAGGTCTTATGCATCCTTACAGTACTCTTGAAATAAGTTCAATAGATATGGCACCTAGCTCATATAGGTGCCTTCTGCGTACTGAGTTGCAACTGCAATGACTCTTGCTGGTACTTCATCTTTGCAACATTTTCTAAGAAATTTGTAGGCTAGGATATTTGTGCCCAATTGTTTAGTTGTGTTGTTGATTCGTTTGATCATGATTCCCCTCGTTCCTTTGGTGGTGCCATATTTCTTCTTCATTTCTTCTGCTAATGATTTCTCCTTGGATTTTTCATCTAGAATCAATGCAGGATCCATACCCCAGGTTGGTAACCCTGTGATTTGTGTAATAAGCTCAACAATTATGGGGAGGGGTTTGTCCAGCCATATGTCCCCTCCATGTGTGACTGCTAACAGATTCTTGACACATGTTGTCGCATACCGACCTTTACCAAAATGTGGTAGCTTCAACAAACCTAAGATTCTTGTTCTGTTCAGCCCAGTTGCCCACTGGTGTGGTTGGCTAACCGTTTCTCCAAGTTGGTTTATAGATATGGTCTATGTAAAGACCCTCTGTGAAAGTTCCAGTAACTTGGTTTCGTCTGATACATAATGATTGGAATACTCGAGCTTCCTGACGTGACCCAGTAGCTCTGGTTCTACCTATACTCCAGTTGGCATGCATGGTAGAACAATTTCTGCTATATTTTTCTTACGGGGTGAGCTCGGTATCTCAACTCTGTCTTCCTACGATGGTGGTTGGTTCAAAGTTCCAACAACTTTCAGTTGTTCCCCCATCAACCATTCTGGCCAAGCCAAGGCATTCACAATGGTATCCTCTGTTGGTTGACCTGAGATGGTCATTTGTGATTCGTCTGGTTGCACTTCTACTTCTAGATTTTGTGTCATTATGTTAACCTCCAGGGCTGTTTCGATGATTTTTGGATGCACTTCCTGTTGGGTTTCCACTTCCTCATTCTGAGGTGCCTGTGCCGCTACTTGCGTATCCACTTTCATGGCCTCTTCTTGTTTCTACTGAATCTCTTCCAGTATCATTGTGGAGCTCACCGGTATCCTCTCTGGGGATGGGATTTCGTCGATTTCAATGATCTCCGACTGTTGTTGCTTGTTCTCTTCAAGCGGTCCTTCTGACCTAGTTTGAACCTTGGTTGGTCTAGCTGTATGGCTTGTTTCTGCTAGCTTCAGTGGTTCCATAGTGGTGACTATCGAACATTTGCTGAGTTTGAATAACTTCGGTGAGCTCTGTGGTCTCGCTCTGTTCATTCTGGTCGCTATTACTCTCTCTTTGTTTTCCTTTTGCGAATAGACTAGTTGTTCCCTTGCTCGCGTGTTGTATGGGCTTGCCATAAAGATTGTCAAGGATGCTTCCTCCATTATGAGTTTAATGCACCATAACTATGGGTTCAATGCATCTGCAGTGGTTTTGTACTTTCCATTACGTTTTCTTTTCTGTGTCCCATTGGCATGTTTAATGTGATGTCCCATCGATCCTTGCCATGCTTTAATTTCCCTTAGTGATTTCCTATCATATTGTTTTTGTCGATTTTCCATTTCCTGCTTATTTTACCTCTATATGTGAGCATTGTTCGTGCCTTTGCTGAATTTGTGTTTCAAACATCTTGTGGCCTTTCTATCTCTATCTTTTTGCGCATGTTTTAGTCTTGTTTCCTTTTTGTTTTCTTTTTTTTTCCCTTATTGCGCGGTGGGTGGTCGACTGTCCTTGTACAGCTTTAGTTGGATCCCATTAATCATTCCTCAAAGGTCTACGCCTTCTAAATCTCTTAACTATATATCCCCTCTGTCTGTACAGATTTTACCTCATATGGTCCTAACCAATGCATTATGAGCTTCCCTGGGTGCTGAAATGACTTGCTGTCGTAGAGAAATACTAGATCTCCTTCCTTAAACATTTTCTTCTCGATGTGTCGATTGTGCCAAGATTTGTCTTTTGCTTTCTGCACTTGTTGATGGAATCCTGCCAGGATTCAGTCTTTCTCCATTGACAATAACTAATTCAGTCTTTCCTTTACTACACCTCCATCTGTCATCTGTGTGATAGCTGCTACGCATAAGCTGGGTACTAAAAATTCTAATGGCACTACTAATTCTTGGCCATAGACTAATTTGAATGGTGTGTGCCCTTTTAACATTTTTCATGTGGTCTTATACGCCCATAATACTATAGGTACTTTGAGGTCCCATTCATCTCTTTTGACATTACAGATATTTGTCAGTGCATTCTCCATAATTTCGTTGAAGGATTCTACTATGCCATTTTCCTATGGGTGATATGGTGTGCTCTTTTAGTGATGAACTTCAAACTCTTCAGTCAGGGCACAGATGGTGTTGTTTATAAATTTTGTGAATTTTTCGCTCATCAAAATGCTTGGGCACCCAAATCTAGTGATGACTTGTTTAAACAAGAAGTGTGTAGTTGTCTCTATGCTGCAATCTTTCACTGGTGTGGCTTCCGCCCATCTTGTTAGGTATTCCTTCATGGTGATAATGTATCTTTCCCCTGTTCTTTTGGCTGGTGGGTAAATTGGTCCCACAAAGTCTATAGCCCATTTTTCAAATGCCTGTATTGTTACTTGTGGTCGTAATGGCATCTCGTCCCTTATGTTGGGTTTGCCTACCCTTTGATAGATGTCACATCCTTGACAGTACTCTTTCGAGTCCCTATGAATCATTGGCCACCATATTCCTTCACGTAGTACCTTTTGAGCAGTATCTTTTCCTGCATAATTCCCTCTCGCGATTCCCTCATGGGATTCTGCTAGAATTCTTGGTCATTCATGCTCTAATACGTACCTTTGCAATATGTTGTCTATGACCATATTGTATAGGTGTCCTGCGATCAATTGATAGTCAGTTGTGTGGACTACCAGGTTCTTCTTATACATGGTGGTATATTCTTGCAGCAAAGTATTTGTGCTCAAGTACTGAATGATCTCCACGAAGTAGTCATCAACAATCTGTACTGAGAATAATTGTGCATCCAGAAAGGTGTCTTCTAAATTTGTAGGTTCTTCTCCATTTGTGACCCTGGACAGGTGGTCAGGGCCTGCATTCATTTTTCCTGGTTTAACTATTACTTCAAAATCAAATTCTTGAAATAGGAGTAACCATTGACAAATTGTCCCCCCCAAAACTGGCTTGTTGACTAGGTATTTCAGGGTTGAGTGATCTGTAAACATATTAAAGTGTTCTCCCAATAGGTAATGTCTGGCCTTTTGTAGTTCATAGACCATGGCTAGGCCTTCTCTTTCTGTCATGTTATAATTATGTTCCGAGTCTGATAACTTTCTTCTTGCGAATGTTATCGGGTGATCCAAGTCTCCTGCTCCTAGCTGTGCTAAGATAGCTCCCAGTGTTATCGCTGATGCATCCACATGCACATGGAATGTCTTTTCCCAATCTGGAAACACTAATATTGGTGCGATAACCATATTTTCCTTTAGAGTATCCAGACCATGTTGACACTCGTCATTCCATTGATACTTTGTATCCTTCCTTAACAGTTTTTCCATTGGGGTTGTGATCTGCGCATACCCTTTGATGAACTTCTTGTAGTATCCTGTGTGCGCCATAAGGTTTCTCTTAGCCATCGAACTATTTTTGGTGCTGGTAAGTTAACAATGATGACGATCTTGGCTAGATCCACTAACAAACCTTGTTTTCATACTATATGGCTCAATAGTATCCCAAACATTGTTCCAAATATGAATTTCTTGATGTTCAGTGATATATGACATTGTCTACATCTCTCTAACATCATCGTAGCACTTACACATGGTTTTTTAACAGACTATGAACTATCCAGTCATCCAGGTATACTTTGAGGAACTGATGGATGAATTCCTTAAATTATATGATGACCACTCTGGAGAATATTGTGGGTGCACTCTTCAGTCCAAACGACATGACTGTGTATTGATAAGATCCCCATTCTGTCACAAATGTGTTCTTGTGTCTGTCCTCCTGTGCTATCTTAATCTGATGGTATCCTAAGAATCCACCAGTGAATGAGTAATATTCATGTTCCCCCACATTCTCTAGCACTTCATCCATGAACGATGTAGGGAATGGGTCATGTAGGAATGCATCATTCAACTTCCTCAAGTTGACACATATCCTGATCCCTCTTCCTTGTTTCTTATCAAGTTGACACATATCCTGTATTAGCATCAGGCTTATCTAGTCTGATTCCTCAATTGGTTCAATGATGCTGACTTCGAGAATCCTGTTGATCTCATCTTTAACTTTTTGTTCATATATGGGGTTCAGTCTATAGGTTTGTTGTCTAATAGGTCTCGCTTTAGGTCTGAGTGGTATCTTCATCTCTCCCAGTTCTCTAGCTATAACCTTCATCTCTGTAAATGTTGTGGGAAAAAGGTCACTATATTCAAAAAACAATTATATGATGCTTTATACTATTTTCTCATCCCAATAGTCTCCAATGTTGGCCATTTTGGGCTGCTCAATTGTCCCGATGTTAACTTTATTTACCTTGATTGGTGTGAAAATGACTTCTGATTGTATGGGTGGTCCTTCCACATTTTTTTTCCTTCTAATTCTTCAACCTGAATGTCATGTGGGTCACCTTCATTTGGTGCTTCCTCTTGTACATGATAACATGACATTAGTTCCTTGACTGTCTTTTTATTCTATTGTTGCTCTTCTGTGATAAATTCTATTTCTGATTCTTTGATGAACATTACTCCTCTGATTCATTTGAGGGTTGTGTCTATGTTGGGGTTCTCATGCTAGAATGAGAAAGTGATTGTGAAGTTCTGTTGCAATGTCCTCCATGTTGTAGTTCCTTTGCACAATTTCTGGTCTATATACTAGTTCACTCGTATGCCCTCTGTTTGCGGTCAATCTGTCAATAGGTGAGAAAAATGGAGACCGCTCTGCATGCCTTGTTGGGTTCACCAAGGCAGAACATATGTGGCAGCATGGGGTTAACAGGAAACATAAAACAGAATAGAATACAATCTAATTAACAGCTAAAAGCAAATAATAGTTCAAAAACAAACAAAAACATCAAACATGAGACAAGGGAGTCGTCAATGGTTCTGGGCTTGATCTTATTAGCGAAACCAGAGCACACGCTGAGGGCAGAGATAAGAGTTCCCTCTCCCTCCAGCGGAAGGTATTTTGGGGCTCTCAAGATTGTGCTTTCCTTACAAAATGAGTAGAGCTGAAATGAACAGTGAAAGAACTCTGAGTTAGGCCGCTCATGGATGGCTTGTCAAAAGACTGAGCTCTGAATCTGGACAACGTAACTTTGCTGGGAATTCTCTGCTGAAATAATGAGCCTTCACAGCTATTTATAGCAATTTCCAGTCGGTCACGTAACCAGCTTTCGGTGTAAACACGGACCTGTTTCGGGTTCACTTAAGCCATAAATTCACCGAATTTGCAGAGCCGACCCTGATCTGAGGGTCAAATCGTCTTGGGGGCCGGTCCACAGGCGATCGGGAGGCCGACTTAAGCAATTAATGCACCGTATTAGTAGATGTGCGACTTTTTATGTGGACAGTCGCGCGTCGGGCGCACGCACGCGTGCGCAACACGTTTTTGTCCCGCGCATACGCACGCGCACCCTACTGCTGTAAAGCGCCCTTCAATTTTTGGTTACTTTGTATAGTTTTTGACCTTTCTGGAATGTTGTGAACTTAATTTAGTGCCATGAATGACTTCATTGTTGTTTTGATGATGTGGAGTTCTTGTCGCCATGTGCAGACAAAATTTCAGTGATAACAGATGCCCCCTGATGGATGAGGTTAGGAGCATACGTATAGCCGAAATCCATCAATGTTTCTTCTACTGAGACTGTTGTTGTAAGGGAAAGTAATAGTGGGACCCTTCAGAATGATCCGTTGGAGAAAAAAGGAACCCGTATCTCGACCTTCTGAGAGACGTGCATGAAAAAATATACAACTGTGTACAAACGAGGCGGGCATGCCCCATGCTCGTGTAAATGTAGCTCTGAAAAAAGATGACTGAAGTGTTGGTGTAGACAACTACAGCACCCGCAGGGGCGATAAATGAGAAAGGCAGAAGATAATTCTGCAATGGAACATACTCTGAATAACAGGAAATGATCACTATAATAAGCAGTGATGATGATGTGGGCATTGATGGCCCTACCAAGTTCAGAGGTCTTCGGCAAATGACAAAAAGAACTGCAATAGTCGCAAAGTAAGACCCACCA
>JZKD02S1549437.1:34652-57292 GCA_000966675.3 Picea glauca
GTGGGCCCGTTACAAACTTTTAAACTCTCCTAGTTTTCTGATCTAAGAAAGCAAAAATTCAAACACTATTCTAGCTTTGTTGACATGTGGGCATGTATGGGCCTGTTACAAGAATCCGTTTGAAAAATGAAACTAAGAGGGGTCTCAAAAGAGCCGTTGTCCTCTCCTAAAAGTTTTTTGAAATTTTTGTTAAAGGGAGATGAGATCGTTTTCGCAGTCTCTTTCTGATTCTCAAGGTCGCTTGGTGGCGCGAGAGAAGAGCATACTCAAGATTGTTACTTACAACTTCTAGTCCCGAATGTGAGTTTAGATGTATTTAGAATTGATGTTTAACTTAGAATATAAATCAAAGCAATCCATCCATGTGGCGAAAAGCAAATAAGGGAAAAATGATTTTTATCCACCTAAGTGCCTATGTTTGCTAGATTATCCCCTTTATAAGTTGAGGGGTCTAAGTGGTGCAGTATTTAGAGCATGCATGACATCATTCTTGAGAAGGAAACTGAGTTTCCCCACATCCAACCTTACAATGAAAAATTTGGTTCAAATGCGTGGTTGTTAGTATGAATAGAGGCGCGTTAGCGCATGCGCGCGCGCTATAATAGAGACCAGAGCGCATGCGCGCGTCTGTGTGATGGGAAACCCGTGCGCTTGTGCTCGTGACTGAAAAAATAAATTTCGGACAAATTTCCCTCGATTCTCTTGTGAATTGACTGTCCCGTAGGTCGGCAAAAGCCTGCAAGTTAATAAAAAACAAAAAGGGAAGCGAATTGAACCCGATTGAGAGAGGATTTTATACCTTTGGAATCCCCATTGAAGTCGCCAATCTGTTCGCGGTCAATCTGTCAGCAGGTGAGAAAAATGGAGACCGCTCTGCATGCCTTGTTGGGTTCACCAAGGCAGAACATCTGTGGTAACATGGGGTTAACAGGAAACAAAAAACAGAACAGAATACAATCTAATTAACAGCTAAAAGCAAATAACAGTTCGAAAACAAACAAAAACATCAAACATGAGACAAGGGAGTCGTCAATGGTTCCGGGCTTGATCTTATTAGCGAAACCAGAGCACACGCTGAGGACAGAGATAAGGGTTCCCTCTCCCTCCAGCGGAAGGTCCTTCTAGGCTCTCAAGATTGTGCTTTCCTTACAAAATGAGTAGAGCTGAAATGAACAGTGAAAGAACTCTGATTTAGGCCGCTCATGGATGGCTTGTCAAAAGACTGAGCTCTGAATCTGGACAGCGTAACTTTGCTGGGAATTCTCTGTTGAAACAATGAGCCTTCACAACTATTTATAGCAATTTCCAGTCGGTCACGTAACCAGCTTCCGGTGTAAACACAGACCTGTTTAGGGTTCACTTAAGCCATAAATTCGCCGAATTTGCAGAGCCGACCCTGATCTGAGGGTCAAATCGTCTTGGGGGCCGGTCCACAGGCGGTYGGGAGGYCGACTTAAGMAATTAATGYRCCGTATTAGCAGATGCGCGGCTTTTTATGTGGACAGTCGSRCGTCGGGCGYGCGCACGCGCGCACAACACRYTTTTGTCYCGCGCATACGCGCGMGCACCCTACTGCTGTAAAGCGCCCTTCAATTTTTGGTTACTTTGTATAGTTTTTGACCTTTCTGGAATGCTGTGAACTTAATTCAGTGCCATGAATGACTTCATTGCTGTTTTGATGATGTGGAGTTCTTGTCGCCATGTGCAGACAAAATTTCAGTGATAAAACCCTCTAAAGTATGTATGAAGTGATGAGACCATTCCTCTGGTGGTGTCATTTTACACAACATTTTGCACTTCACCAAGTGTTCTTCTAGTTCCTCTTGTTCATCGTATTTTTGTTTGTTTGTTGTATTCTTGTTCTGCACCGAACCTTATGTGTAGTAGTCGCTTACATTGATACCAGTCAGTGATGGTCTCTTTATGTGCGCCCCAACATCTTGCGGGTGTGGCCTTGAGAGCTAAGTCAAGTGCTAACATTTGTTGGTTTTCTAATACTTTGTCTTCATATTGTGTCAAGAATGTTTCTAAATCATTTAGTCTGTGGAAACTAGGTGGTTCTTTGATTTCTATGCCTACCCATCTTACTGCGAGGCCTATTACTGCACATCTTCGTGTGGATACTTCGTGTAGTCTCTACTGCCATTTTCTAACCCGGTGTCTGAGTCTATTGCGCATGAAGTAATTCTCTACCAACTGAGTACCCTGTCTCCAGTTAGGTTTATGTAATCCTCATCGCGCATAGTTGTTCTATACAACTGGATGATCTCCTCTATGCCTAGGAAAGTGGTTTCTACGAACCTCTCCCCTTCCGATGGATCTAGTGGTTCTATGACCTTGTATTCTCTGGATTCAAATGTCATTTTCATGGTTTTCAAATAGATTATGGTCTGGTTGTCAAATGCCCAATCTAGACCAAGTAGTGCTGAGTAAGGTGTTGTTATGTCCACTATTTCAATGACTTCAAAGTCTTCTTTAGTGCGCACTCCAACAATATCTACTGTCACTCCTTTCAGTCTACCTATTGGTAGGAATCTATGATGGTTTGGTAGTTTTAATTGGACATTTGAGTATCCTAGTGTTGGCTCTCCCATACCTTGCGATGTCTTCTTTGGTAGAACATTCACTTCAGATCCTAGGTCTAGTATAATGTCTTCCATATTGAAATCCACAATGTTAGCATTTAGTATAAATTCCCTACTTGTTCTTCTTCTTGTGTGCAGGTGGTTGACAGTTTTTGGTTCTAGTTTTTCTTTCGTCTCGCTGCTACATTTCTCTAGTATGTTTTCCAATATTTTCATAGATGAAGGATCACTTAATACTTCCACGCATGATTGCAAAAATCCTTCGATCGCACTTACTTTTCCCTTGGGATGCATTTTGCTGGTATGATCTAGTGATGGTCGCATCTCATATTATGGGGATTCCTTGAATGGTTGCGCAGTTGAAGATGAGGTTGTGTCATCCTTCTGAAATTCTTGTCTGACTTCCTTAAATGTCTCCTTTGATGTTGGCACGTAGAAATTCTTTCTTGGTTCAGTGTTCTTGTTTACCCATTGGTTATGTGATGGTTCTTGTTGAACTGCCTCATTTCCTATTTTCATTCCTCCACGGGTGACTATATTGACATTTCATTTGTCATCCCTTGCTTCGGCTGAAATACACTAGACATTCTAATTGTTCTGATTCCTCTTTTCCTGAATATTTACTAGTAGTGTTGGACATTCCTCTATATTGTGGTCCGATGTGCGACAATACATACAAGTTGCTGGTGGAAGTAGACATTCTTGTGCATAATGTCCTGGTTGCTGACAATTGTGACATGTGACTGGTCCTCTACCACGTCTGAAACCTCATCTGGCTCCTCCTCCTCCTTGATAGCCTACTCGGTCACCTCTTGACGTGTTATACACTGGTTCCTAATTTTACTACACGATATTGTACTGGGGCTGTGTCGGGTTATACTACGACTGCACATTATTGTATGGTTGTTGCCCAATATTGTACTACTTCTGCGCAGTATTGTACTGTTGCTGCACAATGTTGTATGGAGCTGGGGCTTGATTGAACTGTGGCGCTACTTGCCTAGTCATCATTTAGGCCTATACCCTATATGCATCTAATGTTCTTTCCTGCATCAACTCCATAGTTCTACAATATTTTTCGTCGTGGCCCACTGACTTAAAAAAGGTGTAATATAAATTCTTTGGAACTGTATGGTATTTCTACATCATCGTGTAGTGACAAGGGTCATGACCTAGTTTCTTGCATATTTTGCACCATAATCCTCCTTGTGCTAGCAGATTTGGCATACCTATTTCCATATACTGTGTGAATGTTGAGCATTCATTCTTGTGGTGTCATTCTATCCTACATGAAGTGCACCAAACAAATTCTTGTTTGTCCTTGTTCTTATTCTGGTTCAACTGAAATGTTAGATTATTCAAATCCTCCAATTCCTTAATAGTTGGGTTTGTCTGTTGGTATTGGTTCTCTTCCAGTTGCAAGGTTACTTGCAGAGCCTCTGCCTACGTTTGAAATTTATGTTCTCATAAGGGATATTTTAATTGTGGGAGTAGTGAGTTGACAAACAGGTGTCGATGCTGCATCTCAGTCATAAGGTATTTTAGTTTTCCCTTTAGTGGCTTGATTCTCTGGTCAATCTCCCATACAGATTCTCTTGGTTTCTATCTTATCTCGATCATCTCATTCATTTATTGATCCTCTGAGATTGTCTTCTGGAACTCATTGATTAGTAGCTTCTTAGTGTCTTCCAGTGTCCTCGTCGTCCCAAGGGCACTGTTTGTGTCTAGACTCATGTACCAGTATAGTGCACGGTCTCTTAGCATAATCGCTAGCTACATGAGTTTGGTATCTTCATCAATGATCTGTTTTGCGTCCCAGATCTTTGCACAAATGAAAAAATGCTTCTCAGGGTCTTCTACTGCTTCTCCTCAAAATTATGGTAATCTGATAGTGGGATTGTGTCCTACCTATTTGAGTACTAAACTACTTCCTCCTCCACGCACTGTAGATACTTGACTAGTGCTACCCAAACTGGCTCCTCCAGTGGTTTCTCCTAGTGTAGATGTGCTTCTTGCTGTATGACTTCCTCTGAACTTTGGTTTTCTAAATAATGGTGTTATCTTTGGTGTATTAGTCGCACATGGGTTTATGGGTTCCACACTGACATTAATATGGATAGGATGGTTGCCTTCTCTTCCCGTTCTTGGGCCTCTCATCTTCCTCTCATATGTTTTTCGCAGGATTTCCTCAATCTACTCCATAGCTTGAAGATTCTCTACCTCTTCCTCATTACTCGCCAAGCCTTCCCTCATGGCTATGACTCTCTTCTTGGTATTTACCTTATATTGGTAGGGTACTCCACTATGCATCATTCCTGATGATGCCAAGATCCACTTGAGTTGGCCGTCATCCATCATGATCGGGTCTAAGGGTTCCTCCTTCTTCTTACCTTTATCCTCACCTCCTTCTATTTTTCCTCTCTCTGTCAATGTTTCCTTCCTCCCCCCATGCACGCAGGGAAGTTTAGCTTCCTGATTCCATTGTAATTACACCTTTGTTATATAGCATTATATTAAAATAATTATACAAGGATTGAATGTACCTTCCTTGAGGTCCATGTAGAAATTATTTCTCTGCTATGTTGTATGACTTCGCTGTATCAACTGCAAATTCAGTGATGAAACCTTCCACAATACTCTCAAGCCAAAAGTCTACTGCACGGGTGAATTTTTTGTTCACCTGCTATAACTGCTCAATCTGTAACTGAGTTCAATCTAGCTGTCGGATCTGATTTGTCACATGGTTATCCTTCAACCTTAGTATCCACTCCTATAGTAGATGCGAAAAATCATAGAAAATGACTTCGTGTAAATCAATAAACATGTATTTATCCATATATTTGTGAGGTGAGATTCTAGGGTTTCTATTGTCTTGGTGTGAAAACTCTAGCTCTTTAGTTCTCATCCAACCTTCGATTTATGCTTTCGTGGGGTTCCAAGGCATCAAAATTCCCTTCTAATGTCTCATTGGTCTTCTTGTTTCACTTGTTCTTTTCTCGTTCAATCTATCTCATCTACTCAGTCTTCTCTTGTTTCTTCTAACACAACAACATAACCAATTTTTGGTTACTACTCTCCTCTACCATCATAGTTATTGACCCATGGTTCATGTCTTTTTGGTTTCCAACAAAGCCTTTAAAACTATCGGCCCTCCTAGTAAACCAGAAGGAAACACAATACACAGAGTGCATTGCGTAGTCTCGCCCAATATAGCTTTAAATGGGTGCTTGTAAGACTCAGGTGTTTACAACCTAGGATTGATTAGGATATAGGGGTTTATTATTATGAGCCATATACTGTGAATCGTGATTTCAATATACTATTACTCATGGGTGTGCATCTATCTTTCATAGTTTATTTCCTGAAAAACACAATCAAAGTCCAAAACAATCTATTAACTCATTCATTCAACATAACAATTAACTGTTGGAAATAAACAAAGATATACATGCATTCATCACATTACATAGATATTACCATGGTTCACCCCTTCCTGGGATACATCCACAAATATTTGGCTCTTGGGTCTTTTACTATGGTAGTTATGCATCTCCAGTGCCACATGCTTACAATTCCCTCACATGGGTAAGATCTATATGAGGTTAACTAGATCACACCAGGCTCCACAACTTATGATCTAATCCTCAAATCTTTCTTCTCTCCTCTATTCTTAGCTCAACAACTTACAAAAATGGTTCCTAGAAACATTACATAATGCATCAACTCATACATAGCTATGATAGAACATTACAAAAGTTGAATTAATACAAAAGCGAACCAACCTCTATATGATACATGCATATCTTTATTTATATATATCAGTATCTTCAGCCATTTACAATGTATTACCAAAACCCTAACCCCAACTATGTTAGGTATTCCTCCCATGCACGCATGTTGTTCTTCCTCCAGCTCTCGCTTTACTTTTGCACACTTTCTTGCATGCGTGTGTGGTACCTTCCAGCTGTTACTTCCATTTCTGCACGCTTTCTTTCCCACGACCATCCTTCTTTCCACTTTTTCCTGGTGCCAATAGATGACCATTCTTTGATTACTCTCACCTTTTCCAGATCCATATTCAATTCATTTGAAGAGATCACAAAACCCAAATATATGAGTTATGTCTTCATAAAAGAACTTTTCTTCAAGTTTATTAACAATTTTTCTTGCTGCACTCTCCTCATCACTAATGTCAAGTGATTTAAACGTTCTTCCTCTGTTTTGCTGAAAACTAATATATCATCCAGATATACATTGACAAATTTACCTATGAAGTCCTTCAGTACTTCATTCATCAACCTCATAAATGTACTTGGAGCATTTTTCAATCCAAATGGCATGATTAGTCATTCAAACTAACCTTCATTTGTCTTGAATTTTTTTTTCCATTCATCTCCCTTTCTCATTATTATTTGATGATATCCATTATTCAAGTATATTTTTGAAAAATAGATTTCTCCGCTCAAAAAAACCATCAATTCATCCATCTTGGGTAAAGGAAATCCATACCTAATGGTGATCTTGTTGAGAGCTCTAGAATATGTACACATTCTCCATCCTCCATCCTTCTTTGGTATCAATACAGTTGGCACTGCACATGGGCTTAGACTTTCCTTGACTAAACCTTTATCGAACATCTCCTGAAATTACTTCTTAACTTCTTCATTATCTTTAGGTTTCAACCTATACGCTTCTTTATTTGGCAAACTGGCTCCTGGAATCAAGTCAATAAGGTGGCTAATGCTCCTAATAGGTGGTAATGAGTGAGGCAACTCATCCACTACTATGTCAGCAAAGTTCTCGAACAATTATTGGATTTCTTTAGGTAAATCATCCAAATAAGTATTGGTAAGGATAACTCTTGGCTTTCTTACTACAACACATTTATTTTCTTGATCTTTCTTGATTTCCTTCAAGAGTTGTTTCCCACTCATGAGAGGTATTCTTGTGCTGTCTTCTTCCTTTTCTTTCTTCTCCTCTATTGGTAGTAACATGTGAGTTCTATCATTATTTTCCAGAGTATAAGTATTTTTTCTCCCATCATGAATAACATCCCTATCAAACTGCCATGGTATCCCCAACAAAATATGGAAAACATCCATGGGAATGACATCACACATAATCTCATCTTTATAGCCTCCTATTTTAAATTCAACTTTGCATTGTTGACTTACCATTACTTGATGTCCTTTCTATAACCATGATATTTTTATGGAATTGGGTGTGCATTTGTATCTAGATTCAACTTCTCCACCATTTCTGTAGATACTAAATTATCAGTACTCCCACTATTTATAATCATCTTACAAACTTTGTCCTTTGTCTTACAAGCAGTCCTGAACAACCTCATTTTTTGAACTAGGTCTTCTATTTCTTTCTCTGGATTTAGAAGAACTTCCCTCATCATAATATTTTGTCCTCCTTATGTTGCCTCTGCTTCCACATTCTTCTGGGCTTCAGAAATGTGTTCTTATCCTCCTCCTTCTCTCTTCCTCTTGGGACATTCCCAAGATATATGTCTTGTCTTTCCACAAGCATAACATTTAACTCCACCTCCTCTACTTATTCCTCTTACTTGAGGAAAATAATTTCTCCCACCAAATGGTCTTCTTTGGGAACTTCCTCGTCTTTCAAAATGACCATATGATTTATCATTCTCATCATTAAATTTTGGTGCCTTATCATAGACAACTCCCTTACCTCTGTTTAATCCTCTTCTTTTGTTCCGTTGACTCTGGTTTCTGGCCAACTTTTCTTCTGCCTTCAGTGAAATATGATAAGCATCTTCCATTGTCCTCACAGTCATCATGTTTATTTCATCCTGAATTTCATACCTCAAACCATTTATATAGTTGGAAACATTTTCATCATCCTTCTCTCTTTGTCCAGTCCTAATATTTAGCCTATAAAACTCTTTTGTTTACTCTTTCATTGTCATACCTCTTTGTCTTAGGTTCTGCAATTTTCTGAACAATTCTATCTGATAATCCCTAGGTATGAATTTAGACTTCAGTTTGGCAACCATCCTATCCAAATTCTTTATCTTTTGTTTTCCCTTGCTCCTCCTTTCTGCCTGCAATTCATCACACCACAGTGCTACATGTCCCTTTAATCTTGTGACATCATGTCTCACCTTCCTTCGTTCATCGAAATATTCATAGTCAAAATAATTTTCCATGGACCTTATCCATTCCAATAGCTCTTCAGCATCCAAGTTACCTTCGTACATTGGGACGTCTATCTTTGCTCTAACTCCCAACTTCATAACCGACTTCAAGAAGTGTTCGTCGCTCACATCTTCCCCTGTAGCTTCTTCAACTTCTATTTCTTCACTCTCTGCATCACTAATGTCTCCAGCGGTAGATTTTCTCCTTTGCATTGCTTCCATCACTTCCAACCTTGTGTGAAGTTCTCTCACTTCTCTTCCTACAACATGATTTTCTATAGGTGGTCCTGTGCATACCCTTGGTGGCATTGCTTCAACTATTTCCAACATAGTGAGTTCAAGTTCAAATATTTTTTAAGCTCTAATACAAATTGGTGCAGACCACCATCCTCTCCAAGGGCTGCATGACCTCCCAGTCTAGGATCTTCTCAAGACTGAACTGAAACAGTCTTCGATTCCCTTTTGGAACCTCTCAAAAAACAATCCACATGTCTTTGTAAAACTCCACTCGCGTGCACAAGAGCTATGCATAAGTCTTCTCTAATTGACCATGCATTGTGACCACACACTTATCCAAAAAGGTGCGTCGCGATTTCATGTATCAACCATATGAGTCAACTGACTCTCTGTCCTTCGAGCTTCCGAGTCCCAAAATTCCGACAAGGGCCTAGCGCATGATAGCTCCTCCCTTATCCTTCATCCATATGACCCTTCTCTATGAACTGGGGCCAATCCTTCTGAGCGTGTCAGGATTTCATGTATCAAGAATTCCCAATGTGATTTACCTTCATTCTCCTGATCCTCCGATACTCAAAATTGTGAAATATTCAGATCAAATCAATGGTCCACACTAGTTCGCGATTTCATGTTTCACGAGTTCAAATCATGATCAAATCGTGATTTCATGTTTCGTGAGTTCTCTCAACTCCACCCTTTGACCTTTCCACTCTATGAGTTAGTGAAATGATGAAATCTTGCCACGTGTCCCCTTTCAATGGACGGTCCCGATGATTTCAGTATTTGTAGTTTCGGGGTTTCGCAAATTTCACTTTGCTTCCTCCAAATCCTTTCTTTTTGCAAAATTCTGATAAATCCTCGCAACTAACCAGTGTGCCACTTCTCCGAGATCTAATGGCTTGAAATATTTTGGTTCCTCCTGAATGGATCTTGACCCTTAATCTTATCCAATCTTCAAAAATTATTTCCTAAAGGATTTCTCCTGCACAATCCTCCATACTTGTTCTTTCTTCGAACTTCAATTTTCTGCGCTCCACCTTTGAGCACTTGAACTCTTCAAAACTTAGAAATTTTTCTAAGTGTTTCCTCTCAAGACTTAAAACCACTACTCCTCCTGAGATTCTGGTAAATGAAACTTAAATCTTGTCCTAGCACACACTTGCACTCTATTTCTTTTTCAAAAGACTTTCTGATGCCTTCCCGGCATACTTAGTGCTTAACTTCCTAAGCTTTAAAACTTTAACACAATTTTGCTTCTATACGCACTCCTTGCACTCAATATGCGCACTCTGCATACAAAATTTCCTCGTTATCTCTTCTGATATTTTAAGTCAAAAAATACTTATTCACATGCACTCCTTGTGATCTGCATGCACTCCTTTCATAATATTATAGAAGAGAAACAATTGAACTCATTCACTTATTGATTCATTCACTATGAAAATCATACATTCACAAACACATAAAAACACAGTCAAACTGTAAACAATATTAACACTGTGTATTTGGGTGAATTTCCTGTTCTCTATTCATTTCAGAAGAAAACATAATTACAGTAGTTATCTCCTTCAGACACAAACTGAAACTTGTCTAAGGACCCAGATCTTCCTCTCCCTTCTTCCTTCTATCTGAATCCTATTGCCTTCTATTCAAGAGGTTACCTACTCAACTGACTCAATGCAACCTAATGGATAATACAGACAATTATCCTACACCTATAATACATTAAATTTGTGTAAAGGATTTACAAATGCTTCGTCCTTTCAAACAATGGCCTGACTTTACACACTCTAATTTAATTAACACAAAATTCAAAACTCTACACCGCTACCAAGCTAGTTAAGGTTGGTTTTTCCTCCTTCGATGTGTTGAGGTGTCGATTCCGATTCTACATCCACCTTTTTGGATTTCAATAGCGATGCTCCTGCATCACAAATGAAAAATTTCCACCATCTTAGGATCTATATAACTATGAATATCTCCTGAATCAATTAAAATAATAATGGTTTGGTTGTTGATCATACATTCCACGTCAATCATATGTGACTGTTATGAGGAAAATATATCTATGGCTAGGGGAAAATCACAATAGACGGAAATGACTGTAGAAATCAACTCTAATTTCAAGTATACTATATAAGAAAATATGCCAACAGGACAAGACAAGAGGCCTACCTCATCCAGACGTTCGATGCAGTCCATCGTCGAGAACTTGACTTAAAGCAATATGCCTACAACTAGCCCTCAACAAACAAGCAACTCAAGCATATGGAGATAATATATGATGTTAGCACATTCAATAGCATAATACATCAACATTCATAACAAATACACCCATGGAATAATAATTCAAATATTTGTGAGATATTGATTGGATGAGAAAAGAGTATTTCTCTTAAGATATAATCAACAAAAGTGAATGACTTACAGACTTCCATGCCAGCACGGTTCGTAACCGAGAAACCAAGTTCCTTCCAGCTAGGTCTCCACCACTTCAATACTCCACCAAAGGCAAGCTCATATAAGAGAGACAATGAAGTTCTCAATCAGTAAGGGAAGATCTTGGGGGCTGGACAATGTGTTCAAAATTAAATTACAAAGGGATGCAAACTCAATATGAAGTGAATAATTTCTCCATAGTAACTTTTATCTCAAAGTTGAATTCTTTCTCTTATTTTCCATAGCTTGGATTTGGCCCATTTATATCCTTCAAATGGAACTAAAGGTCCAAGTCAGAACGTTTCCTGTATATGGAAGGCCAATGATCATTGATCTCATGACGTGACATGGAAACATGACACCATTTTTCAATTTTGGGCACATTTCCTAATGTATGAGGGTTGGAGTGGTGCAACCTACATATATGCATGTTGTATAGTAGGCAAGGTGTGTATATGTGGAAAAATTATATTTTTATCTTTGGGATTTGCAAAAAAGGGACTTAAAGTCTACATAGGGAAATGAAAAAAGACCTTATGTGAAAGATTGCATGGGGTGAGGCAAATATGTCTATAACGGATTCCCCCTAATGTGTGAGGTTAGAGGAGTATCTGCGATGGCTGGAATACATTATAAAAAACCCATAAGTGGATTAATGGGGACCCAACTAGAAGAACTATTTTCTCAATACAATTTGTACTGACTTTGCATACATGGCTGGCAATTTGAATTACACTGCAGATCCATGTGAAAAATATACCAAACAACTATCCATGGCCATGAATAGGAAAATACAAATATGGTTACATGCCAAAGGTTGTCATGGTCACAAACGAGGCACAGTAACACCAGTCGCAAAATCAATCTGAAGATATCTATATACAATGGAGTACAATCTAATCTCCCATGATCACTGAAGTCACACAGGTATTGGTCCAATGAAAAGGTAGTAACAACTTAGGAAAGTTGTGGCTACAAAATGATGTCTTCAAGTCCTCTACACAATCTTCCAAAGTTGCAAGTATACATTGTGTGAATAAGGGAGTTGAGTTCGAACACAATGAGACTTCGTTTGATTACCAATCATTTTGGTATACTATTAACAAATTCAAGACAACCTACCGATGATGAAAGTAGGTATCAAGGAATCGAGTACATTCTTACAAGTGTGAATAAAGGAGTCAGGGTCGAAAAATTGAAGAATCCATCGATCAAGAGACATTGATGTATTCCCAACTATCGATGGTGAGAGAACCTGCCACTAATGACTGCAAGCCTCTAGGTACTCATAGGACTCTAGGTCTTGTTTCCAGAATTGATGAGCTAAATTTGATGGAAGGAGACCCACTAAAAGGAGAGAATGAAAACATCTCTCATCATTCAACATGAGGTACAAAGCAATATCTTGATTATTTGAAGGAAATCAAATGAAGAACATGTTCATGAACCAACGATCCTGTGTGTCTTTTGTGTGTTCCAAGTGCAAGCGGTACAAGAAAATTACCCTCTGAATAGAAACTAATGAGGACAATTGTTGACAAAGGAGGGGAAACCACCAATAAGGATAATGGCATCCAAGACACCACATGAATCCCAATGTGTGAATCTATGTCTTGTCGTCGAACACAAGGGAAACCACCCAGTCAATGACCAATGATGAAATGTTGACTATTGGGTTCAAGGTTACCTACTAATGAGGAACATAGGACTAGGGTGCGCAATAGGACTACAAATTCATGTGATTCTGAGATAAACTGAGGGTATGGCTGACATGCAAAGTCAAGAGTTCTGAGGAATGGTTGACATAGGTTGATAGACATCCTTTGAACAAGAGAATGAGACATAAGGAAGACTCTAGCAACATAGAATCAATGATGAAACCATGAGATGTAGGAGGCATCAATCAAAATCTCCATAGGGACTGGAAGAGTAACCAATCAAGGGAGTAAACTCTCTGTAACAAGCTCAACTTCCTAAGGCCATGCTAAACCCAAAATTATGATGACAAGTAGACTCAAAAACTTTGTTCTATGTTCAAAGGAGACACAACTGCTGCCAATATAAGATAAAACTCCCTTCCCTCCCATCTTTTTTGTTTTTTCATAGTCAAATGAATGCTATGATACAGAGGAGGAAACTAGTGTCACAAGTAAGAAAAACTAGTTCCAGCAGTGGAACATACCTATGCTCAATGCAAGGAGGTTCATGCAGGAGATGGACACTTGGGGGAATGTTCCCTCCTAGTGTTTCAGGATAAATCCGTGAGTGCGGACACAAACCAATCTCCCTAGATCGACCTGGATCTAGAACAAAATAGGACAAAATAATACACTTTCCCTAGACTTAACCTATTGAATGAACTAAGAAGTAAGGATTGTGGACATACCTTATGAATGCTTTCCTTATATCTATGTTGTTCCAAGCTTTGCTCCAATGCTCTTGCACCATTCAGATCACAACAATACAAACCAATCGAAGTAAAGGAAGATTAATATGTTCAATAGCTAGCCTATACATATGATCAAGGAATTATGTAATAAAGTAACATCATCTTTATGGGAAAGGGACATATTACTGTATTGAATTAACTGAAAGTGAAACTTACAAACCGATCCTTGATGTCATAGGTCTCCTTTCGATGGCTCCTAGCTTAGACACACACACTTTCTCATGCATGAAGAAAATCAACCACATATGATGACCTTGATGTTGTCTCTTATTGCTGTAGCATCAGTCCTCCATACAGTCTTGCACTAATTCTCCAATCAATCTCTTGCTAGTTTTCTTCTAACCTTTTCCATGAGCAATCTCCTCAATATATAGGAGAAGATAGATTAGTTACTTGGATAGGGAATGATCCCAAGATATCTGGAAAGTCAGTACTTTTCCAACCATTCGAAAGCCAACTCATCCTTCTGAAAGATTCCCTTCTAGAAGGATTGAGAACTTATCCTTTTTCCTTCTTTAAGAACATGTTCGCACCCTAACCATGAGTACAGTGCAAACGTCTCTCACTCCACCTTAATTCAGCCTGCGAGAATCAGGCATTCTCATAGGTAAGTATATAGGCAGCCTGCGAACTTTTTCAAAAACATGATTTCTGGAAGCAAACAAGTTTAACCTTTTTCAAGAAAATGTTCTTAGTGAAGAGCTTGATTTTCCATCATCATGACATTTTCATGACATCATATCAATGACCAAAATTGTGGATAACAGAATTCCCCCCAAAGTCTGAGAGTGGAACCAGTGACAGTTGATAGACTTTGTAAGTTGCATGTGTGTGTCAAGAACCAAGAGCACATCTAATCAGAGACCTGCAAACATCCAAGCATCAGCAGAATATCATGTATACCAATTCCCGAGGTAGGAATTCCCATACTCAGATCATATATTGATGACATCATAAACCAAGGTCATGTCCACCAATCATACACTGTGGATCCATGCAATCACAATATAGCACAGCCACTTGAATACACTGTGGATCTGTGCAACAAATTTTCAATCAAGACAACATAGCCACGAAACATACACAGTGGATCTATGTGTCACCAATTATACATACTCCATCGCAACCTGGTTCATAAAGACAATATCCAGGGTCTTCATTCTCATCACCCAAAGTATGAATATAACCATGTGATTACATGTGTCGAAGTCGAACATGGTAGAAACCACTTGATTACCGGTCATTGATGTAACCGTTAACAAGTGCGAGGGAAATCACCATTAATGTCAATGACTCTCAAGGTACTATAGTACAATCCATCAACTATGAATAAATGAGTTGATGTCGAACAACCGATGGAATCTTTCGATCAAGGGCCAATGATGTAAAGCCATTGTCGAAAGCGAGGAAACTTTCCATTGAGGCATGCAAGCTCCAAGGTACTGAATAATTTCTAAGCCTTGATTCTGGATAATGTGCTGAGGTCGACAGAACAAGACTTGTCACAGGAGGGCCTTGATGTATCCCCCATCAGTGACGCGAAATGAGTAACAGAGTTTGAAAGTGAAACAAAGCATGTTTCAATTGGACTTTGGACACAAGGAAGGCCGACATGGAATGAATGCACAACTGCAGATGGCCGACTCAATAGAAGTTTCAGACGGACAACTCTTGAACATATGAATGAAACGACCAATGATTTGGTAGCATTGACTCAAAGACGACACATGAAAAGACCTTGTTATCAAATTGAATGAGAGACAAATGGATTTCCCAAAATGGCTTCAAATGATGAATTGGGGGTGTCATGTTCAAGAGCGACACTTACTACCAATTAACACAAAGATGAAACATATCCCTTTCCCAAATTTTCCCCCACCATTTCTGGCAAGTACCTCTTTATTTTTACGCAATCTTGAAGAGGATCACATATGCTTGTTGATATAAGCTCATCCTTCGGACGAGTCCCTTGGAGTATTTTTAACGAACCCTAGGAAGGAGTGGTTCAGTCCCAGTACGGGTCTGTCAGTGTTTGTTTAACAAGTCCAGAGATAGAAAAATCGAAGGTTTTTCAAGATTATAGAGTTTGGAAAAACACTTAAAAGAGAACTCTCTCAGTTCCTTTTTCATAAGATATTCCAATGAGACCGAAAAAGGGTTAAACTATCGCTCGAAGGATGCGTAACTTCTAATACTTTAACAAGCGTGAAAATAGCAAGATCGCTCGGCAATATTTTCATGTTTAGAGAGTCTGAAAAGAGCTTAAAGTCAACTCCAGGGGTGTTCCTTTTTTGTGTAACCACAGTGATCCCAGAAAAGAGATAAAACAATGCTCGATCATGTTCTTATGTTTTTTTCAAGCGCAAGAACGGATAAAAGGCGCTTGAGGTTTCATTTCAAAACCATAGAAAACAAACAAATTCACACCACACCGTAAAAGTTTTATCCATAACCATCCAAACTTGTACCTGTCAATCATCTCACTCATTTCTCCATTAGTGATTAGGGTTGAATAGGAAATGATTATAAAAAACCCGCTTTTAATATGGTAAAAAGTAATAAAATGAACAAACAACAAAAATTACCATACCATTTTCACATTTGACCCTTTGAGTGCCAAAAAACCCTCTTTTTACCTCTATCTTTGGTGTCAAATTCCCGGAGTTACGGGAGACCATTCGAAGTGTCGTTAGCGATATTTTGGTATGTGCCTCATCCTTCATCTTTTCATGGTTCAAAATTATGTTTTTATTGGTTAAAAATCAAGTTTTAATTCAATTTTTTAAACCTTATGTGCGTGGGAGAATTCTCGCACGCTGCCCATGCGGGGCTTGCGAGAACAAACCATTCTCGCAGGTGGGACATGGGTCACCTGTGAGAAGTTCACTCCGTGTGAACAGGCCACCTGTGAACAACGTAAAATCCAAAAAATGTCTATAATGTTTAGCCAAATGCAATATTTTTCTCATGAATAATATCACTCACTATGTTTGTGTGTTGTTTTGATGCAGGTTGCTAGTCACAATCATGGTTTTAGAGTGGCGAGAACGAGAGAACGAGGAGGACAATACTAATGTGGAAAACCATCCTCCAACCATTGCTGCACTAAGAGACTGTGGTCTCTTAAAGTATTTCCGCATCCCGGGCATGAGAGCCCAAGTTCGATTGTTGGAATACTTAGTCCGAATGTGGGATCCGGACGAATAGGTGTTCATCATGGGAGCTCATACATTGACCATCGATATCGAGGATATCTATTTATTAATAGGGTTATCCAGATGTGGATTCTATTGCAGTGTTTCTGGTAGCAGAGTAGGGGGTCTAAAGATGAGTGAGTATTGTAACCAATACTGCATGCCCGAGGCAGAAAGACAAAAAGGAAAGGTGGAAATTTGGGGAGTCACTGATATAACTCTTCGCACGATTCTCTTTACCATTGCTCGAATGGCAGGTAGTGCGGCTCCACATATGGCTCTATAGAGATTTTTTCATTATTCCATCGAGTGTACTAAGCCCCGGGTCTTTAACTGAGTTGACGCCGTATTACGCAATCTCAAGAAACAGTTGACTAAATGCAGGCATGGAGGTCTAAAACAATTCGGATATGGATCATTGTTGGTGTCCTTCTTTTGTGAGAGGGTCACTGTGTTTAGGATTTAGGTTGAGTGGCACGTTTCGGGTCCCAGATATCCCCGGATGTTATGATGGTGTCACATGGCTAGACATGTGGCAGGACCAATCATCCGGTATGACGATACCTTCTTTGACTGGCTTCGAGGCCAAGTATTGATGATAGAATATTATGCATATGCGGGTTTGGATTTCCGCAGTGATCCTGACCTTGCACTACCTAAGGATGCACAATGGGGAGACCTCGGTAAGAAGTACCCAAATTTGTTTTAAGTTTTTAAATGTTTATGGTTTTATAGTTTTACCCGAAGACTAACACCAAAATTTTATTGATAACACAGACGTTGGGGCATATAGACCTGCTGGTAGTTCTCCTGTCCAGCGTCGAGGAGAGGCAGCAGTATCCATTCCACAGTATGTCGAGGACTATCTGACAGTGGAGTAGAACTTAGAGGGTTTGATGGCTGACATTCCAGATATGGCTCTGGAGGATGTTCCACAACGTGATCAACGTCACACCGTGGGAGTCTCCGCCTCTATGGGTCGCTTGCTCTGCAGAGTTGCTAGGACATTAGTGTGCTATCATGAACATCATTGATGTCATGATATCGTTATGTAGAAGCCAAGAGCTTCAATTTTTTTGATATTTTGGTCTTCAGACACATTTTGTAAAAACAAACTTTGATCGTTATATATATATATACACGGCTTCTATCGGCTTACTTCACATTGTGTACATTTTAATGTGTTTGATTTACAAATTGTTCAAATGTCTGTCTAATACGTAATTAGCCAAAGCATCTGTTAATGTATTAAGACATCTCGGAATGTGTTGATATTCAATGTGATCAAAATGTCTTTCCAAGAGGCAAATCTGCAAATATACCCTTAATAAAGTAGGACTTCGAATAGAGTAGACATTACTTAACTGTAGTACTACTAGCTACGAGTCAAGTCACACAACCAAGTGACAAATCCCGAGAGAGATAACATCAACCAATAACTCAATAACGGCGCTATACTCTGCGATGTTGTTGGTTGCTCAGCCAAGACATACACCTCATAAAGATATAAGCTCGTTTGTTGGGGCATAGATTGCCCAGGAAGCGGAAGCTAGGTTCCGAGTACTACGGCTAGCATCGTCAGCGAAGCCAATATAAGGTAGTGAATAATCTGACATCTGGCAATCAAACACAATGTAACGTAAGGGGAGATACCAAATAACGTCAAACTCCAAACTAAAAGTAACACACACACTTAGTATGATACATAAAATACAAATACTTCATGCACAAATGACTCATGCATAGTACTTCTTTAAGTACAACCCATTTCTGGGTTCACCCAAAGGTACACCATCATAATCAACTAACTCATAGGCTCCTTTTCCCAAAACTTTGCTAACAATGTAAGGCCCATGCCACATTGGTTCAAATTTCCCAGCTCCTAAGACATATTTATCTTGTTCATACAAAAGAACAAGATCTCCTTCAGAGAAGACATGAGTTTTAACATGCTTGTCATACTGTGCCTTAACACGTTTCTTCTGGGCTTCGATTACCAAAGTAGCATCTCGACGAGTCTCGTCTAATCGCATCAAATACAACAAGCGTTCCTCTTCGGCAGAAGTATTAGGTAAGATATCTATAGCTATATTCAAAGACGGTATTTCACATTCTATTGGTAGAATGGCTTCCATGCCATAAACTAATCGAAAAGGCGTGAATCCCATGGCAAACTTAACAGACGTCCGATATGCCCACAATGCCGAAAATAACATTGTGTGCGAGTTGGTTTTATGTATTCCTATCATCTGTCGAATCATAGTTATAAGAACCTTATTAATGGCTTCAACCTGGCCATTAGCCTGTGGATAATAGGGTGTTGAGCTATCATGATGAAGGCCCAACTTCTCGGTAAGTTCAGACATCATATTATTTCTAAAATGACTACTGTGATTGGTAACGATAGCTTGAGGAACACCAAAACGAGTGATGACATGGTTGAAAAGAAATAACGCTGCAGTCTTCCCAGTATTATCAAATGTCGGCATTGCCTCGGCCCACTTAGTAAAATAATCAACAGCGACGATAATGTACCCATTCCCCCAGGCCAAGTGAGGGTGACATGTCCTGAAATCAAAGCCCCATTTAGAGAAAGGTCCTACTGAGACTACAGGATGAAGGGGAGCAGGATGAAACCGAATCTTCTGATTATAGGTCTGGCAGGCATGACACTTCTGAACAACAGTAATACAGTCATGAAACAAGGAAGGCCAAAAGTAACCTGCACGTAAGATTTTCTGGGCAGTAGCATACCCAGACATATGACTGCCACATGCTCTTGAATGACAATCATTCAAAGCTTTCTCAGCTTCTTCAAAAGTTAAACAACGCCGAAAGACAGAGTTAATGCCTCGACGGTAAAGAGTATCGCCGAGGATAATATAATGACGTGCTTGATAACGGACCCGATGTCGTTCAGTACTTGACAAAGCAGGCCGAAAATTTTGAGTTTGGAGATATATAATGATATCTCTATACCAAATATCATCGGTACTAATAAGGAAAAGTGACTCGTCAGGTAACGAATCGACTACTACTTTTTCCGTTGCAGTGTGGGGAAAATCACAAATCAACTCAGCGAAAACTAGGGATTTCTTCGATGTGGCACGATCGAATTCCAAATCGAACTCCTGGAGAATAACAATCCACTTGGAGTATTTGTCCCCCAGCAATTGACGAGTCAATATATGTTGCATGGGGTTACAATGTGAAATCACTGTAGTTTTCCTGGCAAGAATATAATGACGAAAACGCTGAACTGCTTGAACAACAACCAAGACCATCTTTTCAACATGTTGGTATTTAATCTCCGTGGAAGTTAAACTTCGACTCAAGTAATATATAACATCCTCATCGTGGGCATCATCCTCTTGAACGAGAACCATGCCGATATTATACTCGAACGCAGCTAGATAAAGAAAGTAATCCCTACTATAATCAAGAGGAAAAAGAAGAGGAGTTTTTGTCAGGGACAACTTCAAGGCTTCAAAAGCATCGTTAGCAGCTTTGTCCCAGACAAACTCTGAACCTTTCTTTAGAAGACGTGTAAAACCCCGAGTGATCTCAGCGTAATTCGGGATGAAGTGACGAAGAAAGTTTGCTTTCCCCTGCAAACTTTGTAACTGGCGCAAAGAAGAGGGAGGAGGGAGATTAAGAATCGCCTCGACCTTGATAGGATCTACCCGAATCCCATGGCATGAAACAATGAAACCGAGGAGACGACCGGATTCTACGCAAAAGACACATTTATGAGGATTCAAGCAAATGCGATAGAATCGACAACGAATGAAAATTGCTTGGAGATGATTAGGGTGATCGACTCGACGTAAAGAGTGAGTCGACAAATCGTCCAAATAAGGTTGAACAATATGTTTGATATTGTGAAATTCGTAAGATAGAGCACATTGGAACGTAGCACCTGCGTTCTTCAGACCGAAAGGGAGTTTCCTGTAGGCAAAAGTACCCCAAGCACAAATAAAAGCCATTTTATGTTGTTCCTCAGGAGCGATATTGATTTGATTATAGCCGGAAAATCCATCCATGAGGGAAAAGATTTCACTGCCGGCATAGTCATCGACAATCTGGTCAACAAAAGAGGTTGGAAAATTTTCCTTTGGACAAGCTTTGTTGATATCCCAATAATCAACACAAATGCGTATACTACCACCTTTTTTATCGATTTAAACTGGGTTTGAAACCCATTTTGTCAACGCCACAGGATAAATAAAACTGGCTTTAAGAAGTTTTTCAACTTCAAGTTTAATGACTGCGGCTTTACGTGGATGGACAAGATGGAGGCGCTGCCAGACTGGTTTGGCTCCGGGGTATGTCTTAATTTCGTGGACCACAATAGCGGGGTCAATACCCAGCATCTCTTCGTAACTACATGCAAATATATCACAAAATTCTTTAAACAAGGAAGTATAAGTGACAATTTCGTCGAGAGAACATGAAGCTCCAAGATGAACATTCTCAACGATTCCAGGTTTCACTGAAATATCTATAGGTATCATGGGAGAAATATTACTAAGGTTCCCTTCCACAAACACATCTCATGTATATTGAGAAACCGTGGATATAACAACAACGGTCGACGGAGTTGAAATCCGCTGATAATTCTCAAGAGTCTATTGTTCCAGAAACAATATGGAACGATGATGCCCATCGTCCCAAGGGGTGTCTTCCATAATGGACATGATCATGTCGTCAGTGGGGAAGATGAAACAGAAAGGATCAGGAGACAACTCATCAAAAGAAGCAATAGTGAGGGTTTCCGATTGAATGGCTTGATAAGCGGACTCAACCAGACTTAACGGCATAACGCTGCCGAAATGAACATGATCTCCAGGATCAGGGACTATCCAAGGATCAGAAGACACAGGAAGTTCATGAGGTATAGTAGAGATCATATTAATGGAAGCAACTGACGGGTGTGGAATATCGGGTGGTGGTGGTATGGGAAAAGTACCCATTAACGAAGAGTCTTTTAAAAGACCGACTCCAACATTCTCGTAACCCAACGAGGTTTTAGATATGAACGACACGTTGCTAGTGTGAGTATCATCATTAAAGAAGGAAATTTGATCAACCGTGACCAATTTTCCTTGCTGAGGAAATCGTACGACATGAAACAGGGTTGACACAATAGCACACATAGAATCGACCCAGCTATGTCCAAGTAGAATATTATAATCTAGGGGAGTAGTGAAAACTTCCACTTCAACCTGAACGGTCTTACCTTCTAAAGTGATAGGCAATGATGGAATAACGCCGTAAGGCGTAAAACCAGAGCCGTTGAAGGCTCGCAAGGTGTTTTGTGATTCCTGTAACGAGGGAGAGCCAATGGCTTTCCAACAAGTAAAAGACATTATGCACGTAGAGGCCCCCTCATCAATAACAGTCCGACAAATACTCTTGTCGGCGACAACAACTTGTATTTGAAATGCAAGTTGTGGGTGTTATCACTGAAATTTCGTCCGCACAGGGCGACAAGAACTCCGCATCGTCAGCACAGAAAAACAGTCATTCATGGCACAAGGATTAATTCCACAGCACAACAAAAGGGTCAA
>JZKD02S1549437.1:68970-87149 GCA_000966675.3 Picea glauca
GAAATTCAAATCTCAGTATAAAATCTCAAAGTTCTACTAATAATCAAAGAGCACACCAAAAATAATCAAACAACCAATATGCACACAAATAGGATAAAGTGGTTGAAAGAGACCTCCCTCCCTAAAGTAGGTATTCCTTTCCTAAGAGGGGCCTGAGACTCCTTGCTAAATATCGGAGGTATTAGAATCAGTTATAAGGGCCCTCATGGGATTAACAACTAGTCGGTTAAATCCCCCCAGAGAGGTAATCCTCCATAATGGTTGTGTGATGTCCAACCCTTATATGACCCAAGGTACTTGCAGAATAACTCCTGCAAGTAACCTATGTGGTAACTAAGTTAAGAAACTAATCAACCACCGTATAACCGATGCGCAGGTGAATAGTAGTAATTCAGGTCCACTGTATGGGCATGGTAGAAAAACTTGAAACACTGAAAGCACCTCCTCTCATGGAGGTAAGGGCACTAGCAAGATCCCCAGATATGAATAGATACCTAGAAATATCTCTGGTGCTAAGAAGGTATCAGGGGGATATCCCTTCAATCGACCTCATGCAACCTCTTGATTAACTCCGGTGTAAGAAGAGCCTTCTGATATTACCGATTAAACAATGGATTTCTCCACTCCCTTAGTCAGACACATGTTGATTTAATAGCCTTGGAGAAGTTTACTCACAAAATATTATTCCAAGGCACTAAATCCTAAACTAATTTGTGCACCCTAGAAAATAAAATCATTACTAATCAATTTTAAATTATAGCGTTAATTTTAATGGCCTTGCTTACTCAAAAGGTGCATTCGTGAAACTAGAGATGTTATGACTCAACAATTAAAATAAATGAATATGAATACAATGCAAAGTCTTAACTTCAATTTCCAATAAATGATATGCTTCTTAAAAAAGCAATTTTCAATTCAATTATGCAATTCTAAATAAAAATGAAATCTTTCTTTACATGCACTAAGATAAATGAGAAAGATTCAAGAGATCAAAATGCTAGTCAATGTAAAATGCCTAATATTTTTTATTTTCAATATAATAAAAATGAAAATGCAAGGATTGAACACCAACTTGATATAAAGACTCTATTGTGTATAGATAGAGACAACCCAAGTAGGATATCAAGGAGGAAAACACCCATCCCAAGGTGCAAGGACAATCAAAATGAAAAAATGATGAGAAAGGATCTACCCAAAAATTCAACCAAAGATAGGTTTCATGTCATTCTACAAACACTTAACAATCACTATAGAGACCCAAGAAGAATCAACAATCATCAAAACCTACCCAACAACCACCAAACCAAACAAACAAGCAACAAAGTTTGATGTATGCGATTGTTCTAGGGTGTTGGCCCTTGACCAAGGTTTGGATATCCTTGGTCATGTTTGACCTATTTTGGGACTTAGATAGCCTATCGAAGGTGGAGTGTAAGTTGAAGCGGAGATCGTGGGATATTGGCCCCTTTTAGGGCATTTTTGGGATTAGGGCTTATGTAATGGGTATGGGGATGTCGACCCATGGGTTTACCCATGTTTAGGACCTTTTGTAATGTATAAATAGAAATCTAGGCGATGTAAGTAAGTGGGTGCTAGTGTGTGATGTTAAGTGCAAAAGGGAAAGGGAAGGCCAATGTGATAAGTGAAAGTGATAGTTGTAAATGCTTTCTGCATACTGTATGAGACTTGCAAGGCTAAGTGAAAGTGACTGTAATAGGTTGTGTAAAGGCTTTGTGCTATAACCTAGCTTGAGGAAGAAGGATCTGGCAAGGTACATGAAGATCTCCTGTCCTATGCAGAGTAGGAACTTGTGGCTCTGTGCATGTAGAATATTGATTGAATACAATAAAGAGAAGAAGAGTTGGTGGATGTAGCCCCAAGATGGGGTTGAACCACGTATAACATGTGTTATGGTATATTTGTGAATTATGGTTGTTTTATGGTTCATATGATTAGTTCTTAGTGAAATATTGTATGCTTAGATGAATATGATAGCTTATTTCCTAATGATGTGAATGAGATGCTAGATCTGATCTATGTTGATTTGATTAGTGCTTGAATGTGTTGAATATTGCATTGCGCTTTGATTAGGGTTTATTTTCATTGTAGACAAAGGCTAAGTACTAATGAATGACAACCGCTAAGTGCTTTGTTAAGGTGTTGTAATAATAGATCTGTGTCCCAGCTAAGGTTGTAGACACTAGAGTCCTGCAACCACCCTTGCCTCTACCTTGGGTGAGACTTCATCTACTTTGCAGGTGTTGCAGAAAGGGCTGGTAGTTAGGTTTTTTTTGGTGTGTTGTTGAAGCATTGAACCCTTGGTATTCCCTTGTGGGAACAAATGTTTTCATTTCTGGGACCTGAAACTGTGATTGCTGGGAACTAAGGAAAACAACAAAAGATTTGTGCATAGATCTGTTGCTTTAGTGTGCAGTATTCTACTTGACTTATGAAGTTATGTGCTAATAAAGGAGGCTGATCTAAAGAAAATAGGTAAGCTCTGAAAGCTTTGTGCTTTGATAAAGGTAAAGTGAAATTTTTTGATAAAAGAGGTAAGATCTGAAAGCTTTGTGCTTTGATAAAGATAAGATAAGTGAAAATTTTTGTTTCGAAAGTATGGATCTAGGTATGTTTGATAAATTTTGTCCTAGTATGAAAAGTAGGGTAGAGTTAGAAGAAAGAAGATTTGATATGAATAGATCTGATAGAAATAATGAAAGATATTTTATTCCTATGCATAGAAAGAATGTTTGTACTAACAAATGGATCGAGGATCCTAGGAAGAATTTTCTGCAGGTTAGCTACCATGCTCCTAGTGAGCAGTACAAGAAAGGATGGGGATCATTTAAGAGGAAGAGAGGATTAACCCTTTGTTCCAACTGCATAAGGCCGGTCCATCTTTCTAAGGAATTCCTTGATACAAGACCTAGTTGTCTTTGTTGTAAATCTATGGACCATGACACTTTGGATTGCCATAGAATGAATGTTAAACTTGAAAGAATGAATATGAGACAAGAAAACCCTGATAAAGTCCAATAAACTAAGACTATGGAAGAACCCTAGAAACAATCAGAGACTGTATTACTACAAATGCAAGAAACCCTGAATGACCACAAAGATATCAATTTATCAGAGATCTTCAAAAAGAAAGAGTGCATAGAAACAAAAATAGAAGACTTCAACATAGACTTTGTTCTATATGAGGAAACACATGTGAATATTATGACAGAAAGAACTTGAAAAATTTTAGGAAAGCCTGCTATGATTCCTTCATTGGGAGGAATAGGATTATTTAGAGAAAAGTTGATAACCCTATGTGGAAGACTTACCCAAACATCTATGAGTGCTCATGGCATTTCGATAGAAGAAGAATTTGAGGTTGTTATATTTATTGAGAACAATGCCCCATTTGCTATGTTTCTAGGAAAAACCTAGGTTGAGAAAGATCATATCCAAAGAAAACAAGAAGATGAATCTCTAGAACAGAAAAAGAAAGAAATAAGAGACTTCATGGCTAAGAGAATAGCACACTTATTGGAAGAACAAGAACACCAGTCAAATCTATTGAAGACCAGAAATATGGATGTCAAAGTTGAAAGAACACAAAAAGATTTGAAACATCTGTTTGTACAAGAGAGTAGAGAACCTACCCTAGACAGAGAAGAAGTATTGGCCTTGAACCCTACGAATGACCATCAATAGCGTGAAGTTACTATGCTGAGAGGAGATAAGAATCAAAATGGTAAGAGGAACACAATAATGCAGATCACATGGAAGAAGGCTAGAAAGCTCAGCAAGAAGAAAGCAAAGTTGGAGAAATTATAGGAAGTTCCAGAGAAGACTTCACAAAAGGAAGGTCTCCAGAATTCAAATCTTGTTGGAATATCAGAGAAAATCAGATTGGCACCTCACCATGGTGGAGCGATATGACTATTGGAGGCATTATAACCATTAGCTTGACATTCCCGAACAGTTAGAACAAAAGTTATGATCAGAAAGCTTTCCATCGGACCATTGGTACCGTTTCGTAATGGACATAACTGCATTGATGAAGGCTTCTTGTCCATTGGAAGGATCCGTTACATCGTTTTCTAGTTATCCCATTGAATTTTGTACTAAGCACACTTTCAATAATTTTATCTGAGCCAACTAGAGAACTCATTGTTTTTGTGTTGTGCTTATTGAGACCTTGCCATCCATTCTATTGCATTGATAAATTGTTCATCATCCTGAGATATCCAATCTCGAGCGTGCATGTTGGATGAGCTCAGTGCTGTGGAAAAGTCAGTAGAGGAAATTTTAATCGATCTAATGGTAGAGAGAGTGGTGTCCACAGGAGTTAAATCCTCATCGATGCGAGGAGTGTAAGCCTCCCCTTCAATTTCTTGTGGATCTAGACCATCCTGAGTTGTAGACGAGAAAATAACCAAGCATAGAGATGACTTGGAAAATGCGAAGTTAATCCCTTCCATCCTTCCTAACTACATCTTGCCTCTGGCCGGCATAGTGAATTGTGACAATGTCTCCAGGGACTTCGACCACACCTTGGTCACTGCATACCTCCCAAAGGGAATAAGCACAGGACAGCCTCAGCTAGATAAGATCATGAGACTAAATATCAACGACTTTAACCTAGGGGATCAAAATAAATTTATCATGATTTCTCCTCACAGGTATTTTACTAAGACGAAGGGGAAGAAGTCAAGGATAATCCCCTAACCTTGGACTATGGAGCTCGCGTAGTCCACCATCCTGAACATGATGAAAATACCCCATTTTGGAAGGAACCAGGAGGTTAACGTGTATGTTAAGCTCCTACTGTTGATATTCCATGGTGGTTACTTGTGGCTAGATAGACGCATCACTGTCAACTCGGTGTTGATCCATCAGATCATCAGATTGAGCATGTAGGGACTAGACCCACAAGACCTTTACCCAGGGAAGGCTGCAGACCATGCCCTAGCGTAGATATATTAAAGATACATATGGCGATGTGGAGAAGGGGAAGTGAGGCTACAAGGTAGCCTCCATCCATAATGACGTAGTGTGCCTTTCTTTCCAGTTGATTGTTGGTAAGCTTGTCCGGAAGAACAAACCCACAGAGGTCACAGGGTTTTTTGTTGACCTCATAGGAAAATGCATGGAAGGGATACAAATGAACTGGGCAAAGTAATTAATAGACTAGTTAGACCAATACTTTCGTGAAGCTCAGGATCAGGGCTATGAGTTAAATTTTAGTTGGCTGCTGATCCTCATCACGTTCATATCTTGGGATATGTCGTAAGGTGCAACCTTCCCTGAACTAGAGCCATCTGAACCCTTAGCTGCGAAGTTCACTTCGCTATGGTATTCAAGCGATATGGGAAAAAAATATCAATAAAATGCAGTTTTCCACACCTACTACCTGTAGTTAAAGAGGGATATTGAGGCTATCCCTCATATAACTCCAAACACCCTGCACAGGTTTAGGCCATTTATGAATTTCCACACAGACAGATATTTTATCTACATCACTGTACGCAGAGATGAACACAAAGAATTACTACAGAGTTATTACAAACTCACAGAGAAGGACCTCGAAGAAATAAATAAGGAGTTTCCTGCAGAACTCCTTATCCCTGTTGACCCCAAACTAATCAAAATCTTGATGATCACTTGTGAAGGGAATGATACACCTAGAAATAGTAGAAGGAAGAAGACATAAGAAGTCCAACAACTGAGCAGTGCATCAAAAGAAACTTCTTCAAAATCACCTAGAGGAGGTGATGATGAAGTAGATAAAGAAGAGAACAATGGAAAATAAGATCAGCATAAGCAAGGTGAAATAACACCGCCACAAAATCCCCCTAATGACGTAGATCCATCTGACAAAAGAAAGGTTTCTCCCACAGAACCCACATCACGGAAGAAGTCAAAAGCTAGTAAGACCAAGCTGCATATTGTGCTTATGCTTGATGACTTTGATTTCATCATCACAATTGTATTAGATGCCTCATAATATATTTTGCAGAGAAATGAAGCTAAGAAAGAGACCATCTATGGGAAAATTGATTCAGAACTCTGAGGGGTACAACAGGCCCTTCACTCCAACTGCATAGTGTCCATTGTGCCCCCACCTTCAGAAGAAACAGAGTTTGGAAATTAGCCTACCCAACTCTGTAGACTAGCCGATGTGATTGAAGCCCACCTTTGTCACACATAGGAAGAAATAGAATAGACCACAGTGGCCCTTAAGAAAGCATAAGAGGAAGTGATAGAGAAATGTCGAGTTGCGCAGTAGGAAAAGGATGACCTACAAGCAAAGATTGAAGAGAAAAAAGCATATATCCTGCATGAGAAAGAATAGTTTCTTGTGGAGAAGGTTGGAGTAAAAGAAGTAGTCATCATATCACTTCACTCTGTGACAGGCTTAGAGAAAAAGGAGGAAGACCCAGTGGATTATCAAGTAGCGCAACTTGCTAAAGCCATCCAACATCTTCAACAGAGAATAGCAGATCTAGAGCTACAAATAGTACCAAGTACTCTGTAGGACATGCACGACCAAAGAGAAGCCACTTGCCAAAGCATAGTTGAGAGGATCAAAGCATTAGCTTTGGAATGTCAACATCTTAGCAATAGAAGTGTGCAGACTTATGAGTGACATACCGAGGACCCTGAAATGAAGACACTGGAGTCACATCTCCAGGAAGCAAAGAAACAAGTAGCGATAATACAAGCATAGTTGAAGCTCCTGTCAGTAGTTGAAAGAATGAAAATATCCCAGGAACAACAGACTTCTCAACAACAGGTCCATACCATACATAAAAAATTCATGGAAGTGACTCAGAGGCTCCAACCAGTCCAGGATGCATCTTGCCAACTTTTCGAAGAGATTGAAGGATAAGGAACATAGCTGGAACAAGTAGTAACTTTATTCGAACAAATCTTAGAGGGACATATGAACGAGGTAGTTCTTTAGGAGTTTTCTGAGCAGGAGGCCCCGACACTACAGCAGGTCGAAGCAGCTCGAGCCAAGCTCGAGGATTTTGAAGCAGAGCTACCCAGATCAGAGTGACTCAGGATGAGTCACAGGTGAGTGTTGGGGGCTTGTTGTCCCTTGACCAAGTTTTGGATATCCTTGGTCATGTTTGACCTATTTTGGGACTTTGATAGGCATTATAAGGTGGAGCGCAAGTTGAAGCAGAGATCATGGGATCTTGGGCACTTTTAGGGTGTTTTTGGGATTAGGTCTTATGTAATGGGTATGGGATGTTGGGCCATGGGTTTTCCCATGTTTAGGACCTTTTGTAATGTATAAATAGAAATATAGGCAATGTAATTAAGTGGGTTCTAGTGTGTGATGATAAGTGCAAAAGGGAAAGGGAAGGCCAATATTCTAAGTGCAAGTGATAGTTGTAAATGCTTTGTGCATACTGTATGAGACTTGCAAGGCTAAGTGCAAGTGACTGTAATAGGCTTTATAAAGGCTTTGTGGTATAACCTAGCTTGGGGAAGGAGGATCTAGTGAGGTACGTGCATATCTCCCATCCTATGCGGAGTAGGACCTTGTGTCTTTGTGCATGTAGAAGATTGACTGAAGACAATAAAGATAAGAATAATCGGTGGGCGTAGCCCCAGGCTCAGGGTGAACCACGCATATCCTATGTTATGGTTTCTTTGTGCATTATGGTTGTTTTATGGTTCATATGATTATTTATTAGTGAAATTTTGTATTCTTATATGAATATGATAGCTTAGTTCCTAATGATGTGAATGAGATGCTAGATCTGATCTATGTTGATGTGCTTAGTGCTTGAATGTGTTGAATCTTGTTGAATACTACGATGCATTGTGATTAGGGTTTATCTATGCTATATACAAAGGATAAGTAATAATGAATAACAACCATGAAGTGCTATGTTAAGGTGTTGTAATCACATATCTATGTCCCAGCTAAGGTTGCAGACACTGGAATCCTACAACCACCCTTGCCTCTACCTCAGGTGAGACTTCATCTGCTTTGCAGGTGTTGCCGAAATGGCCAGTAGTTAGGGTTTTGTTGGTGAAATTTTGAAAAATTGAACCCTGGGTCTTCCCCTATGCCAACAAATGGAAAAGAACATATGTACAGAGATGGAAGGAGGACAACATGCATATGTACATGACTGTCAAGCAAAATCCCACATATATGTGTCAAAATAGAGCTAGGATAAGGAGAAGGTTAAAAGACTCAGGACTAGAGTGAACAGAGGCTGTCAAGTAATCATATGACAAGAAATTCAATATGAACGAGAGAAATTTAAGGAGAAAAACACTCCAAACCCCAAAAAATAAGATTCAATCCCTAGTATGGTCGCCAATTATGTTATAAGGAAAATATCTCTATGGCTAGGGGTAAACCACAAAAGAAGGAAATGACTGCAGAAATCAACTATAATCTCAAGTGTCCTATATAAGAAAATATGACAACAAGATAAGATAAGAGGCCTACCTTGTCTAGACGTTTGATGAATTCCACAACCAAGCACTTGACTCAAAGAAATATACCTACAACTAGCCCTCAACAACCAAGCAACGCAATATTATGGTGATAATATATGATGTTAGCACATTTAATAACATAATCCATCAACATTCATAACAAATATCCCCATGGAATAATAATTCAAATATTTGCAAGATATTAATTGGATGAGAAAAGAGTATTTCTATTAAGATATAATCAATATAAGTGAATGAGTTTCAAACATCTGTGTCGATATGGTTCATAACCGAGAAACTAAGTTCCTTTGAGCTGGGCCTCCACCACTTCAATCCTCCACCAAAGGAAAGATCATATAAAAGAGATAATGAAGTTCTCAATGAGTAAGGAAAGAGCTTGGGGTATGAACAATGTGTTCAGACTTAAAGGACAAAGGGATGCATACTCAATGTGAAGTGAATACTTTCTCCAAAGTAAATTTGCTCTCAAAGTTGAATTCTTTCTCTTCTTTTCCATATCTCGGATTTGTCCCATTTATAGCCTTCAAATTTAATTGAAGGGCCAATTCGGGATGTGTTCAGTATATGGAAGGCCAAGGATCATTGATATCATGATGTTACATGGAAACCCGACACCATTTTTCAATTTTGAGCACATTTCCTGATGTACGCAGGTTGTAGTGGTGCAACCTGTGTATACACATGTTGTATAGTAGGCAAGGTGTGTATATGTGGAAAAATTATATTTTTATCTCTAGGATTTTCAAAAAATGGACTTCAAGTTTGCATAGGGAAATGGAAAAAGGCCTTCTGTGAAAGATTGCATGGGGTGAGGCAAATATTGCTATAATAGTGACTAAAACTATGCTTGATTGTTGTCCAAGGATGCATAGATCCTTGGTACATTTCTTCCCATGTCCTCCATTGTTTCATCTTGTTGTACATTGTGAATAGTTCTCAATTTTTCACCTCTATGAGGAAAATCTCTAAACATATGATCTCCTTTACAACCCCAACATTGAATAAGTGGTTGCCTTGACCTTTTACCCCTCGTCTCAATCGTTCTGGGTTCTCTGGAATTTGGCTCTCCTTGAGGACTATTTCTGAAGAATCGTGTCTTAGTCCCCTTCTTCCTCTGATTTATATTTAATTTCTTCTTGTCTTCCCAAGCTTTTTGGAAAGTTGGGCTTGTTTTTTTCTTATCAAATAGGAATTTATCTCGCCTTATGGTCTCCTCCAATGTTTTGGGATCATCATATTGTATTTTTTTACTGATGAATGATGGAAATCCACTCAAATACCTCTGAATCTTAATTGTCTCATCCTTGATGAAATAAACATACTTCAACAGTTATAAAAACCGTTTTTCATATTCATCTATGGTCATACTCCCAAGTTTGAGTTCAAATAATTCTTTCATTTTCTTTTCATAGTATCTCTTAGTCAAGTATTTCTTTTTGAAATACTTCTTGAATTCCTTCCAAGTAACATTTTTCTCTTTAATGTGTTGCACATGCATAAGCTAATCCCACCACATGGATGCCTTTCCCTTAAACTGATAGATAGCAATTCTTCCTTTTGCACGAGAGGAATAATTATGTAATTGGAAATATTTCCTCATTCCTAGCAGCCATGTCTCGACATCTTCATCCTTCTTTTTCTCACCATCAAATGTAGGAGGCTTGATTTTGTTCATTTCTCCTCATATCTCATCCACCCCAGACCTCTTATGCTTCCTGAAAGAGGATGGACTTGATTTTTTGTGTGATCTCCTATTGCAATGCCTCAGGGAGTGATGGTGATGTCTGTTAACACTTATTGTTCTTATTTTCTCATCATGAGACCTATGACTTCCTAATTTGCTTGATCCACTCTCCTTATCTAATTTATTTTCTATTTTGTTCAAGCTCTATATTAAATTCACGTTGAATTCCTCATGTTGTTCCTTGGATTTCATAATCCCTTCATTATCATCTTTATGGATTTGGACATCATTTTGCAAATTTTTAATGGTCTCTACCATATTCATGTTTTCTTCCTTTCCTTCTCCATGTCCATTTGAGTTTGTTCCTTCAATGGCCATATGGACATCCATCCCTATGATCTCATATTATTGACTACAATCCCCCTGTGTATCTTCCATTCCTCTACACTCTATTTTGATCCTAATACGATCTAACAATTGTTAACTCTGCAAAGTGTGCAACCAACAAAATTTTTTAAGCTAAACTATTGAACAGATTCATGAAATTATGTACAATTCTGGTTCAATAATGCACCAGAATTCTTTCTTTCTATTTCCTAAAAAATTGAATGCCCAAATAAATTTAATAGGTGAATAGTTATATTCTACTATCCGATACCTTTCCAATTCCTACTTTCATGCTCAATTCTGAGTCTTGAGTAGAAAGTTATGGCCCTTCAAAGTTAGTTGGGTCTTAAAATTTGCCATCCACTGTTTACCCTATAACTTCCTCATAAAAGCTTCATTTGAGGAATGGTTTACACCAGTAGAAAGCTCTCTCTGGGCTCTTTCATTTGAGTTACAGAGACATAGTGTACCTTGGTACACTCTGTTCAAAGGGTTTTTGAGTAGCTAAAAAATTTCTTAGGGCCTCAAAAACGTGTTGGAAATAGATGACCTTCAAACAATATAAAATGTCGCAAAAAATTCATTTTTTTTCAATTGTTGTACCCATCCAAATGACTTCATGCACACAAATTTGAAAATGTACACCCATATTTATCCTATGAAAAAACACCATAAGGTAGCGCATGCTCCGTTCAACTATAAACAACATGGATCACTTCTCTATCGCGCCAATATCTAGTTTTTGTGTCATGTGCCAATATCTACCACACACAATTTTGTTTCATGCACTAATACTTGTTGCATGAAATTTTTGTGTTGCATGATAATATTTCACATTCATTTCACCCTACGTGTTGATTCATGCCAAAGTTTAGTATTCTCCCACCACGCACAAGTACTCCATGCACACCAATAAAATTCTTGTTGGCACAGGGGCAGACCCAAGGTTCAACACTTCAACAATGCACCAACAAAACACTAACTATCGGCCCTTTCGACAACATCTGTGATGTAGATGAAGTCTCACCTGAGGTAGAAGCAGGGGTGTTTTTAGGACTCAGTTGTCTACAACCTAGCTGGGATACAGATACGTGATCACAGTACTTAACATAGCACTTAGCAGTTAAAATTCATTAATATTTAACTCTTATCCACTTCGTAGGGGAAAACCCTAATTACAGAACAACGTAGTATTCAACAAGATCTAACACATCCAAGAACTTATCATATAGAAATAGATCATATATATCATTCATTCACATCACTAACCACTAAGCTACTATATCAGATGTATATAACATATATTGCGACGCTAAGAATAACTCACATAACAACCATAATGCACAAAGAAACCACAACACAAGATATATGTGGTTCACCCCCAATGTGGGGCTACATCCACCAACTCTTCTTCTCTTTAGTATATTCGTTCAATGCATAGAGCCACAAAACCCACTCCACATATGATAGGATATATGTGTGCACCTCGCCAGATCCTCCTTCCCCAAGCTTGGCACAACACAAAGCCTCCTTACAATCACTTGCACTCAGCTCTGCAAGTTCTCAACACACAGTATGCACAAAGCCTTTTCAATCACATAGACCAACTACTTACATTGATTTCACTTAGAATCATATCATCCTTATCACCCCACTACTTACATCACCTAGATTTCTATTTATACATTACAGAAGGGGCCAAGGCATGGGTAAACCCATGGGCCAACATCCCATACCTGTTACATAAAACCTAAACCAAAAAAGCCCGCAAAAGGGGGCAAGATCCTGCGATCTTTGCCTTCGACCAGCCTGTCGAAGTCCCAAAAATTGTCAACATGACCAAGGTTCACCAAAACTTGGTCAAGGGATAACATGCCCCCAACATTCACCTGTGACTCATCCTGATTCAATCTGATCTGGGTAACTCTGCCTCAAAGGCCTCGAGCTTGGCTCGAGCTGCCTCAACATGTTGCTTCTCCAGAGCCTCCTGCTTGATGAACTCCTGAAGAAACTTCTCCGTCACAGGTCCTTCCAAGCATTGTTCTATTATGGTGACAACTTGTTCTGGTTCTACACCTCATCCTTCAATATCCTCAAAAAGTGTGCAAGCTTCATTCTACATTGGCTGGAGCTTTTGAGTTACTTCCATGACTTCACTTTGAATGGCATGTACCTGCAGCTGAATCATGCACTGTTCTTGGGACCTTTTCATCTGCTCGACCATGGACCATGGCTTCAACTGTGCTTGTATTGTTGCTTCCTGTTTCTTTGATTCCTAGAGATGTGACTCCAGTGTCCTTAGTTTAGGGTCCTCTGCAAGGCGCTCGTAGGTCTACGCACTTTGACTAATGAGTTTTTTTCAGTCTAAGTCCAATACCTTGATTCTTTGGACTGTGCTTCAGGTAGTTTGTTCCCTTTGGTCTCGCACTTCCTACAAAGTGCTTGACACTACTTGTAATTCTAGTTTTGCTACTCTTTATTGGAGTTGTTGAATGGATTCAAAAAACTTCCCCACCTGACTCTCCACTAGGTGTTCTTCCATCTATTCTTATCCCATCATAGAGTGCACCTGAATCTCCACTGGGTGTTCTTCCATAAGTTCTAAGCCCATCATAGAGGGAAGTGCTCTAGTGACTGCTTCTTTAACTCCAATTTGATATGCGATCAACTGTTCTTTCTCGTTCTGGATCTGCGCTCTATTCTCTGCAAACTTTTCTTGGAGGTCATATTTTTCTTGTTGGGAAAACTACCATTTCTCTATGGCTTCCTCTTTTTCTTACTTCAGGGCCACTGTGGCTTGTTATTCTTCCTCCTGGACATAACGAAGGTGAGATTTAGTCACATATGATAATCCACGGAGTTGGACTGACTCATCTCCCAACTCTGCTCTTTCTGGTGGTGGTGGCATAGTAGACATTGTGCAGCTCACACAAAGAACTTGTTGTACTCCTTTAAGCTCTGTTTCGATCATGTCAAACATTGTCTTCTATTTGTATTCACTTTTGTACAAGATACCCTCTGAGGTGTCTAAAATAGTAGCAATGATAAGGTCAATGTCATCCACTGTTAGCACAGTCTGAAATGACAGTTTATTGGCTTTTGACTTCTTTCGTGATGTAGTTTTCTTGGGGGAAACCTTTCATTTATTGGATGTCTGAGCTTCATCAAGGGGGTCCCTGGGAGATGTTACTTTGCCCTGCTCTGGTTTGTCTTCTTTCCCATCCCTCTCTTCCTTTTCTACTTCATCACCTCCTCCCCCTCCGGGTGAATCTGAAGCAGTGTCTTATGATGCACTGATCATCTCTTGTACCTCTTCCTTCTTTTTTCTTCTGCTATTGTTGGTTTCATTATATTCTTCATGAGTGACCACATGAATTCCAATGAGGTCACAGTCGGATAGTTATGCCTGGTCGACTGGTATAAGGAAATCTATAGACCATTCCTTAGTTATTTTTTCCATGTCCTCCTTAGTGAGCTTATAGTAGGATTGAAGCTCTTATTTATGTTCATCTTTGCATGCAATGATATAAATAAAATGTTGATCTGTGTGGAAATTCAAAAATGGCCTGAAAATGTGCAGGGTGTTCAGTGTCATACGAGGGAAAGACTCAATATCCCTCTTCAATTGTAGGTAATAGGTGTGGAACACCTCGTTTGACTACCATTTCTTATCCATGTCGCTCGAGTACTAGAGCGTAGTGAACTTCGCAGCTAGGGGTTCAGATGGATCAATCTCAGGGAAGGTTGTGCCTTCCAGAATCTCCTAAGAAATGAAGGCGATGAGGATCAACAACCAACTGAAATGGAACTCATAGCCCTGATACTGAGCTTCATGGTAGTGTTTATCTATCTGTTTGACGAGTGTTACAGGATAAATCGGTATATGTGGACACTAACATATCTCCCTAGATCCACCTAGATCTAGAGAAAAATAGGATAGGACATGACTCTTTCTCTAAGTTGCAGTCATTGAATATAGTACGAAGAATGAATGAGTGACATACCTTTATATCGCTTCCTTAGGTCTCTGTTGTTCCTATTTCGCTCCGGTGCTCTTTTGAGATCAGGTAAAAAACAACACAAACCAACCAAAGTGAAGATAACAAAGTATATTCAATGTTAACCTATGCATATGATCAAGGATTTATGCAATAAAATAAGAGTGATTTTATGGGAAAGGGATATGCCACTATATTATATTAAATGAAAGTAGAAGATACAACCAGATCACCTTGATGTCGCAAGCTTCCTTTCAGTGGTCCTTGGTTCCAACACACACACTTGCTCTACACTTGCATGAATAAGATCCACTACAACTTGATAGACAAATAGAGTCTTCAAACTTCAATCCAAACATGGTTCTCCACACAATTCTTTCATCAATTCTCCATTTAATCTTGCTTAACCTCTTCCTTGAGAAACCCTTCATTATATAGGAGAAGGAGAGATGGTTAAAGGGATGAGGATGATCCCACTAAATCTGAGAAGTCAGTAGGATGCCAACCATGTGAATTCCAACTCATTTTCTAGAAGATACTCTTCTAGAACATTCGTAACTTCCTCTTCCTTTTAATCTTCAAAACAGGTTCGCACCCTACCTATAGAGAAGACTACAAACACCTCGCAAGCTAGGTATAGGGTTTCCTGCAAGAATCAAGATTCTCGCACCCTACAACATAGTCAGCCTATGAACTCATCTTAAGAATATGTTTTGTGGAAGAAGACAACAGTCAATTTTCTCAGGAAAAAATTCCTTATGAGAGCCTGAACACATAACTGTAGAGACAAAATAATGTTTAACAAAATGCCCCCCAAAGTATGAGGTTAGAACTCGTGATAGCTGAAATACTTTATAAAATGTGTGTGTGTGTTAGAAACAAGGATCACACCTAATCAGAAACCTGCAAACAATCAATCATTTGTAGAATATAATACCAGTTATGAGGTAGGCATTCTCATTCTCAGACCACAAATGAATGAAATCATAAATGTAGGCCATGGACAACAATCATACACTGTCGATCCATGTCACCAAAATACCACATAGCCACCAGGAATACACTATGGATCTATGTGTTTAGAAGACACAGATTAAGACATAGACATGTGACATACAAAGTGGATCCATGTGTCAATACAAATCATAAATACTCTAGTGCAGCCTGGGCCAAAAGATAAGACCCAGGGCCTTCAATCCTGTTGTCTGAAAAGTATGAATCTAACCATGTGATTACATGTGTCAAAGTAAAATATGGTAGAAACCACTCGATTACCAGTCATTGATGAAAACTGTTAACAAGTATGAGGGAAATCACCATTGATGTCAATGAATCCCAAGGTACCTAAGTACAATCCGAACAAATATGAAGAAATGAGTTGAAGTCAAACATTCGACAGAATCTCTCGATCAGGGACCAATGATGTGAATCCACTGTCGAAAGCGAAGAGACCTACCATTAAGGCATGCAGGTTCTTAAGTACTAAATGATTTCTAAGTCTTATTCCTAGATAATAAGTTGGAGTCGACGGAAAAAGACTCATCATAGGAGGGCCTTGATTTATCCCCCGTCAATGACACAAAATAAGTAACAGATTTTGAGGGAAAGTCAAAGTACGAATATGATTTGAAACACACAGAGGGAAGGCCAACGTGGTAAGAATGGACAACTGTAGATGGCTAACTAAATGGAGGGCTTGTTTGGACTGCTCTTGAACATATGAATGACATGACAATGGTCTTGGCAACATTGACTCAAAGACAACCCAAGATATGACCTTGTAGTAAGCCATACGAGAGACAAATGGATTTCCCAACCTGGATTCAAATGACAAATAGGGAGTTTCATGTTCAAGAGAGAAACTTACTACCACTAATACAAATACTGAAGCATATCCCTTTCCCAAAATTTCCCCCACCATTTCTAGTGAGTACCTCTTTATTTTTACACAAGCTTGAAGAGGATAACATATGCTTGTTGATGTAAGATCATCCTTTGGATGAGTCCCTCGGAGTATGTTTAACGAACCCTAAGAAGGAGTGGTTCGGTATTGCAAGGGCCTTTCAATGTTTGTTTAATGAGTCGAAAGATAGAAAACTTGGGCGTTTTTCATGTTTTGAGAGTCTGAAAAACACTGAAAGAGAAACTTTCCCAGTTCATTTTTTGTAAATTAGTTCGATGAGACTAAAAAAGTGATAAAATATCACCCATCGAACGTTTTCTTCAAATACTTTTACGAACGTGAAAAGTACAAGATCGCTCAACAATCGTTTCATTTTATGGATTGTGAAAAGAGATTAAAGGATACTCCCTTGTTTTCATCATTTTCGTGTTACCATAACGAGTACGAAAAGATGACAAAAGTATACTTGGTTACATTCTCATGTATTTTTGAGTGCGAGAATGAACGAAGAATGAGCTCAAGGTTTTCCTTACAAAACCCTAAAATGGTACTCATTCATGTGACGAATATAAAAAAAATAAAAAATCCCCGTATACCATCGTTTGAACTTCTAGGTCAGCTATCTACAAAAATCCTATTGGAAGATTGGTTGTTGTCATTGATGTCAACCCTATTCCTGGGTTTTGGAACGCAAGATTGATAAAGGTATTTGGACATGAAGGAAAATGCACATGCATATACAAAACCCATGAATGGATAGTATACATCATGTTGTTTCTGGTAGTATGTGGCACATCACGTGGATCCTCATGGTTGAGGAGAAATGAATTTTTGAAGATGACAAAGTGAAGTGAAGAAGGAAGTATATGTAGGCCCTGAAGATAATTAAAGAAAAGAATTACAAAATAAGAAAGTGTCAGGTAGGCCCTAATGTTAAAACGAAGTGACATAAATGGTATAAATAAACATCATTATACATTCATTTTGATACAAGTCAAATTTCAGAGGAAAGAAGAAGTAAAAGAAGGCCGAATTTCAAGGGAGGATGAAGTCTTTTGGTGATGTGTTCTAAGGTATGTTATTTTCAGGTCAGCTCACCATTTTTTCTATAACTTGTTTTTTCAAATGATTCAGATGGTAAAATCGGTATGGTATTGAGAAGACGTATCAAGGTACCTCTGGTAAACATTTCAGCTCTTGATTCGCTATAATTATGGAGATACACTCTGTGGAAGATAGGGTTTGTGACCAGTCCTGAAGCTAGTCAATAAAAAGGTGTTCTAGTTATAAAAGTCATAACATATTCACAAAGAATCCAAATGAAGTGGGCCCACTTCCATTGGAAAGAGTATGGACTTTAGATTCTTGTGTGTGAGTTTCAGAATTGGATGTTAAATATATAGTGTGGGGAATGCTGTACAAGTTGGGTCGTCTAAATAGACCAGAATTGAATAAAGTCTACCATTCTTTCTATAACCTCTTTTTGTGGAGGATTCAAGGAGTGAAAATTGGAGGAGTTTCAGAGAACACATTGAGTAATATTATCTATAGGATCAGAGTACTCCAAGAATTGAATAATTGCAGAAATTGAAGAAGTCTCAAGAAGCATTATCAAGTTCTATGTGATGATTAGTTGATGGTGATGATTTAATGTAAAGTTTTATTATCTCTCATATATTCTTAGGTGGAAGGAAGGGGCAAGGATGGAGAGTTCAACTCTCTCTTC
>JZKD02S1549437.1:100803-110918 GCA_000966675.3 Picea glauca
ACCACTTTGACTACTTTGACCTTTTGGGGCTTCTAGATGACATATGAGGGTCCTCCAACTTTGTAAGGCCATAACTCTCAAACCATGAGGAGTTATGTGATGTTATACATACCACCAAAAATGGCATGACATGTACTATCCATATAGAATAATATTATCTGAAAATATATCATAACTCATACCATTAACCATCAAACAAACTTGGGTCCATTACCCAAACTTGGGGACTCCAATTTCTCATGGCCATAACTCTCTAACTGTGAGGAATTATGTGACGTTGCACATACCACCGGAAATGAAATAACAAGAACTATCCATCTAGGATATTTTCCCTGACAAAATAAATTTCCTTCATCTCATTATTCCACAACTAAGCATGGGTTCTCTTACTCCACAATGCATCTTCCCATGAGGGCTTTCACCATAAGGGGACCACTTTGGAGTTCATCCATATTTACTTCTTATCAACCATGAAAAAATAATAATGATTCATATTTACATCAAAAAATATTGGGTCCATTACCCAAGCATTTGTGCTACGGGGCTTTCTTCAAGGGTTGACATCAATGACAACCAACCTTAATCAACAATTTGGTCCTACCTAAGGAAGCTCAGTGGGGTGACTTAGGTGAGAAGTACACATTTTGTTCTTTTTAAATGTTTTTGCAAATATTATTATATAATTTTTTTTTATATTTTCGATCCTAATAAAAAATGTCTTTTGAAAACATAGATGTGGGGCCGTATCGACTGTGAGGGACATCTCCCATTCTGTTAAGGTCCTAACCCACACATAGGTAGATCAATGTATTCAGATGTAATAAAGGTCAATATTAATAAGGACTTTAAATGAAATAGAATAAGGCGGATGTAAGAATACCTAATAGAAGCTTCTGCTTCTAAAAGGATCTTCCTCTAGATGCTTTTCTTAATAGACATATTTAGTATAAATAAGGGTTGAGGGTATGAAAACCCTAGCTTGGATATTATCGTAATAGAGCACTGCTCGACTGGAGGTTTCCCCCTCGAAGAGGCCTGTGAACATTGCTTTTTGAATCAAAGTGGTATTTCAGTTGTTGTTCTCATATTGTTTCTGTGTTATTGTGGAGATTATGTTGGTTATATTACTATTATTCTGCCATTTCTAGCATTTTATTTCTATTCTGCATATTTATTATATCTGGTATCTTGCAAGTGGTATCAGAGCAATTTCCTTGGCATAAATTGTGGGTATTTTTTTTCCAGGGTAGAGATGTATTCCGACGTCTTTAAGCCACAAAGATCTGTCATTATGCGCATAAACCCGTGGTTGAGGGATTCATATATGCAGGAAATACAAGTGGTTCTTAAGTGAACCTCTGTTGGCCACCCTTGTAACCCCTGTTGGTACCCCTTCGAGTGGTAGTGCATCAGACAACACCCATGTACGGATCAACCTAGATTTCCTGAAGCCCTCTTTAGATAAACCTATCGGCCGTCAGACTACTATAGTGTCACCGAGAACAACACTCGGGAAGATACTCTCTATTACCTGGGTAGTCGGGTAGTATGGATAAGGGTATGATCTATCCTCCTTAGTTAGTTCCCTAAGATATTGGTCTGAGTACTACTGTTGGACCCCACACATATATCAGAGAGCTATAGCATAGGGAAAACCCTTGTCTATAGAACCTTTGAATACCTAACCCTTGGGGAGCACAAACATAAACAAATTAAAACGGCCAGATCTATTACCGCACAACTGTGTTCAAGTTACCAAGTAAATACACATTTCTTTTTGGTTAAGAATTTGGGGATTTCAACACTGCAACATTCTTTAGATCGAAGTATAACCCCGCAACTGTAAAAAAAAAAATAAACAAATAAAAACAAGTCTGGAAAATTTTTCACCATTATTTGAGACCTATTCCATTAGATTCATCTCTTCTCCCTTATCACATTCATCCATATCATTTTTCTGCAAAAATTTCTGACCCCGCCCGCTCCCTTTTTAGATCACCCATCCTCATGGCCCATACCCGTAGCCAAGAATTGGAGTCTCTCTTCAACACCTTGCAATTTAGTTTCCTCAAGACCTAAAAAGAAGTGAAACAACTGAGTGCTACTATTGCCTCTCATGATACATCCATCAATACCACCATAAATGCATCCGTGTAGTTTGCAATGGAGGAAGTCAAACAAGAACTGACCACTCAGTTTGAATCTGTCTTTGCATCACTCTACACCAAACTAAACATCCCTACTGATGACCCTTTTCCTGATGCACATACAAAGACTGAAGGTGAAACTTCTTCCCATTCCCATACCTTTCAACCCCATCACTTTCAAAGGGACATACGCCTTCCATGGGTGGATGTAAACAAATTTGATGGCTCAGACCCCACTGGTTGGGTCACCCAAATGGAACATTATTTCTGATCCGTAAGATCTAAATGTTAAGTGCAATAAAATTAATATTATGAATGCTTAGCATACTATGACTGTCTTAACATTCAAGTGGAACTTAAAGATAAAATGTAACGTTGTAAGTAGAATGGAGATTTACAGAAAACGAAAAAACAAAACAGAGAATGAAAAACACAGAAGAAAAGAGAGTCACAAATGATGAATTTGTTAACGGAGTTCACCCTAACACTGGGCTACATCTACGGGTCCCTCTCCAATGGAACCAATCCAATATTAATCTTCAAAAATGGTACAAATGGTTACAGGAACATCTTCAGCAGACTATGAAACAGGAATACTGTGCAGCATCTTCAAAACTACAAGTTCTGGAAATTACAAAGCTTTCAATAGTAAGAAAACTACTACAGAACGTAGTTGACTCTACAATGCAATAGCACAAAATGTTTCCAAAAACTCTCCCCCCTGCACACTGGCTGAACCATACTATATAGCATACGGGCCTCACACCAGAGATGCTTCAATTAAATGGTAGAACAGAACTGATACTTCGCAATTATTTTCATAACGAATATGATACCTGTGCATTCCTAGCCGAGTTCCATAACAAAATGATGGCATAATCATGTAGCTGGAACTTTAAGTGGGAGGTTTATTGCATGGCATCGACTCGGCTGTGTATTCAAAATAGCAGCAATAGAACGAATAGACAAAATCTTCTCATTATGGATTGCAACCATAACTACCAAATAACGTTACAGATGCCCTGTCAACTGTTCTCCAATACTAAACTCCACACATAAAACTCCCATAAAACCGTGCACAAATGTTTGTTTTTTTTTACCATCATGAAAACCCACTCTTCAAAGGCACGAAACCATGCACAAATGTACCATATTACCTTGCTCCACCTCGTCACTGCGTGAGCTCAAACCATAAGCTAGAACATACTCATCAAATGGTGCACAAAAGGTTCCATGCCACATCACTGTGTGAGCCCAGGTTGTACGTTACACAATTCCCTTCGGAGAGTGCACAATGGATTACCATAAACATCGTTGTGCGGGTTGAGATCCAATGCTAAGCAACAATGATTGGACCTTGCACAAATGTTTCGTGCTCTGCCACGTCATATTGCAGGGCTCGGCTGTATGTTACTTACCATGCTCTAAACTGTGTACAAAACATATATATATATAACCATTTCGATGTTACAATCCTTTGCACAGCTTGACTCATAGGTGCTAATCGATACCCATCAAATGTTGCACCGTGTAACATATCACATATGGTGAAATCTCGACCCGTGCACAAACATATAACACATGATTAACATATTATATATAACGTTTATCATTGCAATATGTGATATATAATTATATATATATATATATATATATATATATATATATATATATATATATATATATATGCGGGACATGTAACTTGGTTTCGTTTGGAATGTGGCAGCAACATATAAGAAGTTTAGTCTATGTGCCGAGACATAAAAGGAGTTTAGTATATGTGATGTACTTTACACCATTGATTAATAACCATGTACCATATTGGATCAATAGATTTTTTTTTTTTTTTTTTTTTAGGAGGATGAAAAACCCCTTCGGATCATTCCTCTCCATTGGAGAGATTTTGGACCACCAAAATCTTGAATTATTCAGGAAGTAAGTGAGGGTACATCTCCCTCACTTTTCCAATTTCCATCCATTTCGCTTTGCTAGGATGCATTACTTTAAGCCCCACTCGAAGGTACTCATCATTCCCTCTTCGTGAAGACCGTACAATTCTATCAAGAATAACATCATCCTGCAATTCTTTCATATATTCAGGTGCCATATCATCAACTGAAGGAATTTGTATGTTAGTTTCCTCATCCATAATCATCGAAGGTTCATACAACTTAAGATTCCCAACATTGAAAACTGAATAGATTTGCATATATGGAGGTAAATTCAAGCGAAAATCATTAGTTCTAATCTTTTCCAGAATCTCAAAAGGACCATACCTGATAGGCTTAATCTTTTTACCTTCACCTTTCAGTCTTTCTTCGGTAATGTGTAACCAAACTTGATCTCCGACCTGAAACTTATGATCAACTTGATGCTTTTCATGCCTGGCTTTATACTTTGCTTGGCTCTTCTCCAAATGTTCTTGAACTACCTGTTGAACCACTTGGATCCTTTGAATGAACCTTAAAGCTTTATTAGCATCATGATGTTCATCCACTTTATCTTTGCCAAAAGAAAAGTCCATCGGTGTTTTAGGAAAGTAACCAAAACACGTTTCCAAAGGAGATTTATTTGCGGAAAAATGAATTGCATGATTGTAAGCATGTCGTATATAATGAAATTGTTCATCCCAGAGCTTAGGATGTTTACCACAATACCCTCGGAGTAGCTGGACCACAGTTTTGTTAACTAACTCAGTTTGCCCATTGGTCTGTGGATGAAACACTGTACTCTTCTTCAGCTTAGTATCCATGAGCCCCCATAACATTGACCAAAAAACTCCCAAGAACCGAGAATCCCAATCTGAAACAATAGATGTAGGTAGCCCGAAATGTACCCAAACATTCTGAAAGAAAAGATGAGCCATTTATTCAGCTATGATTTGTTTATTACATGGAATCAAAATGCACATCTTGTTGAACCTGTCCATAATGACATAGAGATAATCATTTCCTTTTCTGGACAGAGGTAGACCGCCAACAAAATCCATTGAAATGCTCTCCCAGGGACGAGAAGAAACCGACAGAGGAGTATAAAGTCCCAATTTCCAATTGCTGGGCTTACTTCTCGCACACAAGACACAACCATGTATATACTTAGCTATGGTCTCTTGCATCTGCAGCCAGTAACAATAGTTCTGTAACACAACCAACATTTTACTCACTCCGAAATGACCTGCGATCAATGAACTGTGGGCTTTGTGAATCACATGTACACGTTCCTTCTATGGAATACAGACTTTACCCAGATGATATAAAATCTGTTCATGCAAATGATAATTCTCTTCCTTCTTACCATGTTTCAGCGACGCATAAATGTTTTTAAAGTCCTTATCTTCAACCTACTACTCAATGTAACTCTCATGAGTCAACGCACTATTATGAAGTATAATAGACATGTTTACATGAGGGCATGATAACATATCTGCAATTTTATTGTTAATTCCCTTCTTATACTTTATTACAAGATGAAACTATTGTAGAAACCCCATCCAACGCAAGTGACGAATCTGTTGTATCTTAGTTTGAGACTGCAGATATTGAAGTGGCTGATGATCAGTATGAACAATCGTTTCCTTTCCCATTAAATAATGTTTCCACTTCTTCACACTCTGAACTAAATCATATAATTATTTATCATAAGTCGGATAGTTACTCACCACAGAAGAGAATGTCTCTGAATGGTAACAGACTAGCCTCCTCCTTTGCATCAAAACAACTCCCATGGAAAAAACGCTTGCATCGGTTTCAATTTCAAAAGGCTGTTGTAGATCTGGCAACGTCAGAACTGGGGCTGTGCTAATCTTTTCCTTTAAAGTGTCAAAGGCTCTTTGATGCTTGCCTCCCCACTGGAAAATTTCTTTAACGTTGGTCAACGCGTGCAATGGAGCAACAATGGAAGAAAATCCCAAAATAAGCTTCCTCCAATACTGGACAACACCCATAAAACTTCTGATTTCTGTAACATTATTAGGCCGTGGCCAATTTACTATGACAACTACCTTGGTTGGGTCCACTTGTAGGTGGCCTCCACCAATTATGTGGCCTAGATATACTAAAGAGGTTTTAGCAAACTCACATTTTGACATTTTCACATAAAGCTTCTCTTTCCTCAGTACATCTAAGACTTTCTTTACATGTAAAATGTGCTCCGCCCAGGTTTTACTAAACACAAGGATATCATCCAAGTATATGATTACAAAATCATCAATAAAGGGATGAAAAACATCATTCATGACCCGCATAAAAGTAGCAGGTGCGTTTCATAGCCCGAAAGGCATTACAAGCCATTCATACAAACCCTGTTTTGTTTTAAAAGTTGTTTTCCAAGCATCATTATTAGCTACACGGATTTGATGATACCCACTACGCAGATCTAGTTTTATAAAGTAAATTACATGTTTTAATTGATCCAGCAAATCATCAATGCGGGGAAGAGGATACCTGTTCTTAATGGTGATTTTGTTAAGGGCCCTATAGTCAATGCACATGCACCAAGACCCGTCCTTCTTTGGAACCAAGACTATCGGAGAGCCACAGGGAGAAGTACTTGGCCGAATGACCCCCTTCTCAATCAACTCCTGAACTTGCTTCTTGATTTCCTCATTCTTCATTACTGACATCCGATACATGGCTATGTTCAGGAGTGGCAGATCCTGCTACAAATGTATCTCATGTTGAATCTCTCTCTTAGGTTGTAACCCCTTTGGATCATGAAACAAATCATCATACTCAGAAATGATTTCAATTAGTTCAGATTTTTGTTTAGGATTACACCCTTCAAAATATTGAGAGATTTCATCATTCTTTACCTTAACCATCATTAACACAAAACTCTTACTAGAATTTACCAGCCTCTTTATTTGACCTACAGAAACCATGGCTAGATTCGTTCTTGTCTTATGTGCTCATACAATATATTCCTTACCATCTTTAAAAAGATGATACTTATTCTGCTCTCTATAAAAGACTGCTTTAAGATCATACAAATATGGAATCCCAAGTACAATTCCACAAATGTCAAGTGGCACTACATCTAGTTCTACCTCATCCATGAACTTTCCAGTAATTGCAAACTTCAATACACATTTCCTAGTGACTTGCAATTGTGTATAATTAGTAACCCAACCAAGAGGATAGGGTTTTTCATGAGGTTTAGTGACTAAATGTAACTTTTTAACCACTTCTTCTGATATCAGATTTACTTGTGATCCACTATCAAACAATGTATCAATCTTTGTGTGATTTCCTATGATTCGAACATGAAACAATGCACTTCTAGATTTATCATTATTCCTAGAAGTATATGGAAGATTTGTACTTGCACAAGAACTTTCTTTTGCTTCAATGGGAAGTGAAATACCTTTATTCTTACCCTGAATTCCAACAGTTGTAACCTTTGTTTCATCACCTGAGTCGGATCCCAAGTCTTGAATAACTGTTGCAGTAGCTTTTGCTTTGCCTTTATCTTTGTTTCCTCCGTATCTCTTTGGCCTTAACTCCGAATGAAGCTTCCAACACTTAGAGACATCATGTCCCTTCTGACAATGCGAACATGTAGGCTTCTCACCCTCTTTCTTAACAGTAGCCATCTTCTTTTTCCCCTTATCTTTACCTTTCGACTTGATGTCAAGCTTAGTTGATTTCTTCACAAAAGTATCATTAGCATGCTTTCCCCTAGCTTCTAAATGTGTGTCTTGAACACATACATCATCTAATTTTCTTGGGTTAAACATCAATAAAGTATGTTTCAAATAAGAATGCATGCCACCAATGTACTTAAGAAGAGTCTCATGCATATCTAAAGAAACATTCAATGCAATAGCCCTCTTTCTGAATTCATGAGTATAATCTTGAATATTTTGTCCTTTAGTTTGTCTAAACGTTTTCCAACTCATGGTTAATTGTTGTATATGACCTAAAGGATAAAATTGCTTTCTCAAAACCTCAATGAAATCAGTCCAAACTGAAATGATTTTACCATTCTTTTGAAGATCCCGCTGAACTTTGCTCTCCCACCAAGTAAGAGCCATCCCACTCATTCGTAAAGTGGCCATTTGGATTCTAGAAGGGTCATCATTGATGCCCTACACCCTGTAATAAACTTCAATCTACTTAATCCAATTGTCTAGTTTTTCAGCATCTAAGTCTCCATTATAGATAGGTAACTCAAATTTCACATATAGATTGAAATATGGCATATTAGCATTATTCAAATGAGAAGTATGACAAGAAGAGGATTTATTAGCATCAATAGGATCACCATCACCTACGCCTTTACCCTTCTCTTCTTTCTTTACTTCTGCATTTCTGGATGAAGTTTCATCTTCCTTCTTCTTCTTTTCTGCACGTTCTTTGAAAAGCATTTCCACCATAGTTTTCATGCTGATAAAGGCCTCTAGAAAATCTGTATCGGTGATAATAGATTTCTCTCATTCCCCATGTCCTTCTTCTTCCCCTCGTGGAGAAGACACGATTTTTGGGAATGTTCTCCTTGAACTAGTCTCAGGGTTGACTTCAACTAATTCTCCTTCACTGAGCTAAGATTTTGACCTGGTAAGCATTCACAGTCTTGCACTACAGTAAACCTGGATTTGATACCATTAATTTGATCCGTAAGATATAAATGTTAAGTGCAATAAAAGTAATATTATGAATGCTCAACATACTATGACTGTCTTAACATTCAAGTGGAACTTAAACCTAAAATGTAACGTTGTAAGCAGAATGGAGATTTACAGAAAATGACAACACAAAACAGAGAATGAAAAACACAGAAAAAAAGAGAGTCACAAATGTTGAATTTGTTAATAGAGTTCACCCTAACACTGGGCTACATCTCCGATTCCCTCTCCAATGGAACCGATCTAATATTAATCTTCAAAAATGGTACAAATGATTATAGGAACATCTTCAGCAGACTATGAAACATGAATACTGTGCAGCATCTTCAAAACTACAAGTTCTGGAAATTACAAAGCTTTCAACAGTAAGAAAACTACTACAGAATGTAGTTGACTCTACAATGCAAAAGCACAAAATGTTTCCAAAAACTCTCCCCCCTGCACACTGGCTGAACCATACTATATAGAATACGGGCCTCACAGCAGAGATGCTTCAATTAAATGGAAGAACATAACTAATACTTCGCAATTATTTTCATAATGAATATGATACCTGTGCATTCCCAGCCGAGTTCCATAACAGAATGATGGCAGAATCGTGTAGCTAGAACTTTAAGTGGGAGGTTTATTGCACGGCATCGACTCGGTTGTGTATTCAAAATAGCAACAACAGAATGAACATGCAGAATCTTCTCATTATGGCTTACAACCATAACTACCAAATAACGTTACAGATGCCCCGTCAACTGTTCTCCAATACTAAACTCCACACATAAAACTCCCACGAAACCGTGCACAAATGTTTTTTTGTTTTTTTACCATCATGAAAACCCACTCTTCAAAGGCATGAAACCATGCACAAATGTACCATATTACCTTGCTCCACCTCATCACCGTGCGAGCTCAAACAATAAGCTAGACCATACTCATCAAACAGTGCACAAAAGGTTCCATGCCACATCACTGTGCGAGCCCAGGTTGTACGTTACACAATGCCCTTTGGAGAGTGCACAATGGATTACTAGAAACATCATTGTGCGGGCTGAGATCTAATGCTAAGCAACAACGATTGGACCTTGCACAAATGTTCCGTGCTCTACCACGTCATATTGCAGGGCTCGGCTGTATGTTACTTACCATGCTCTAAACTGTGTACAAAACATATATATACATATATATATATATGTATAACCATTTCGATGTTGCAATCCTTTGCACAACTTGACTCATAGGTGCTAATCGATACCCATCAAATGTTGTACCATGTAACATATCACATATGGTGAAATCTCGACCTGTGCACAAACATATAACACATGATTAACATATGATATATAATGTTTATC
>JZKD02S1549437.1:115260-130076 GCA_000966675.3 Picea glauca
AGGATCTTCCTCTAGATGCTTCTCTTAATAGACATATTTAGTATAAATAAGGGTTGAGGGTATGAAAACCCTAGCTTGGAGATTATTGTAATAGAGCACTGCTCGACTGGAGGTTTCCCCCTCGAAGAGGCCTATGAACATTGCTTTCTGAATCAATGTGCTATTTTAGTTGTTGTTCTCATATTATTTATGTTCCATTGTGGAGATTATGCTGGTTATATTACTGTTATTCTACCATTTCTAGCATTTTATTTATGTTCTGCTTATTTATTATATCTGTTATCTTTCACATTCATAGGTGAGGAGAAGTGGCTCCAGTGGCAGGATGGGATGCTGAGGACTACAAGGAGATTGAACAGAACTTAGAGGGACTGACTGCAAATGTCCCAGACATCACTATTGGAGAGATATCTAAACGTTATCAGCGCCATACTGTGGGTGTGTCCGAGTATCTCAATTGGATGCTCCATAGGGTAGCCTGAGCAGTTGTATGTTATCATGATCATCATCCATTATGCTATTTTGTGGAAGCTATGGGCTTCATATTTTGATATTTTGATCTTTGGACATAAAACTTTTTGTAAAAACTTTTGATTGTTATATACATATATACGACTTCTACCGGCTTATTTTGTGTTGTATAATACATGTGATGTGTGATTGGTTCATAAATGTACCAAATGTATGTCTAACACATAATTAGCTAAAGGATCATTCAATGTATTTAGACATCTAGGAATTTGATGATATTCGATATAATCAAAATAACGTTCAAAGAGGCGGATTCATAAATATACCTGTAATAAAGTAGGAATTCGGATAGCATAGACATTACTTAAATTTAGTACTACTAACTGCGAATCGAGTCATATAACCAGGTGGCAGATACCAAGTGAAATAGCATCAATCAACAATTTGATGACAATGCTATATTCTGCAATATTATTGGTCGCACAAACAAGGCAAACACCTCGTAGACTAATGAGTTCATTTGTAGGTGCATAAATTGCCCATGCAACAGAAGCTAAGTTCTGAGTACTACGACTAGAACCATTGGTGAAGTCAATGTGGGGTAGCGAATACTCTGACATTTGGAAACCAAGTTCAATGCAAGGTAAGTGGTCGAGGGTAGAAACCAAATAACGAAAAAACACACTAAAGTAACACACAAAAAGTATGATACAATAAAATAAAAGAACTCATGAAAAGATGATCTAAACATAGTACTTCTTTAAGTAAAGCCCATTTATGGGTTCACTCAAAGGGATACCATCATAGTCCACTAACTCGTAGGCTCCTCTTTCCAACACCCGTTTGATGATATAAGGACCTTGCCAAATAGCCTCAAATTTTCTGGCTCCTAACAAATCCTGATCTTGTTCATAAAGGAGAACTAGATATCCTTCAGAGAACACATGTGGTTTGGCATGTTTATCATATTGATCTTTGATGAGTTTCTTATGGGTTTCTATAATTAGGGTGGCATCATAACGGGTTTCATCTAGTTGCATAAGATACAACATACGTTCTTCTTCAGTGGAAGTGTATGGGAGAAGTTCAATGGTGAGCTTTAGAGATGGTATCTCACATTCAATTAACAATATGGCTTCTATACCATAAACTTACTGAAAAGGTGAAAACCTAGTAGTAGACTTGATAGATGTCCGATAAGCCCACAATGTCAAAAACAACATCGTGTTCCAACTAGTTTTGTGAATCCCTATCATTTGTCGAAGCATGGTAATTAGGACTTTGTTTATTGCTTCAACCTGGCCATTGGCCTATGGGTAATAGGGTGTTAATTTTTCATGGAGAAGACCCAAATTTTTGATGAGTTCGGACATCATAAAGTTTCTAAAGTGGCTACCGTGATCAGTAATGATAGCTTGAGGAACACCAAACCGAGAAATGATGTGATTGAATATCAATAGTGCGCAGTCTTTCCAGTATTGTCGACTGTTGGCATTGCCTCGACCCATTTCATAAAATAATCTACGGCTACAATAATGTATCCATGTCCCCTAGACGAGTGAGGGTGACATGTCATGAAATAGATACCCCATTTCAAAAAAGGTCCAACGGAGACTACAGGGTGTAGAGGAGCAAGGCGTGATCATATTTTATTGTTGTAGGTTTGGCAAGCAGGAATTTTTGGACAAAAATAATACAACCATTGAATAAAGAAGGCCAAAAATACCTAGCTTATAAGATATTCTGGGCAGTAGCATACCCAGACATGTGACCACCACATGCTCCAGAATGGAAGTCATTAAGGGCTTTCTTAGCTTCATCAAATGTGAGGCAGCGTCGAAAAACAGAGTCAATCCCATGACGATAAAGAGTATCACTGAGGATAATATACTGATGGGATTAGTATTGTATGCGATGACGGTCAGTGCTATACAAATCAAGCCGAAAAGTCTGGGTCTAGAGATATATGATGATATCCCCATACCAAAGGTCATCATAACTGATCAGAAAAAGGGATTCATCGGGTAATGAATCCTATGCTACATTTTTTGTCTTAGAAAAGGGAAGGTCACATATCAATTCGGCAAACACCAAGGATTTCTTGGACTTAGTGCATTCGAATTCTAAGTCAAACTCCTGGAGCATTTCGATCCATTTGGAGTATTTCCCCCCTAGTAATTGGTGTGTAAGAATGTGTTGCATAGGGTTGCAGTTGGAAATCATAGTAGTCTTGAGTAAAAGGATATAGTGCCGAAAACATTGAATAGTTTGGATGGCGGCCAAGGCCAATTTTTCAACATGTAAATACTTGGTTTCAGTAGTTGTGAGACCTTGACTCAAATAATAAATGACATGTTTTTCATGAGAATCATCCTCCTAGACTAGAACCATAACATTGGTAGAGTCTGAGGCTATGAGATACAAGAAATAATCTCGACTGTAATTAGGTGGGAAACGTAGTGGGGTATGGGTTAAGGTCAGTTTTAAAGCATCGAAATCTTTGTTGGAAGTGGTATCCCATACAAATTCAAAACCTTTCTTGAGCATTCTAGTAAAACCAAGAGTTAAATCAACATATTTTGGGATGAAACGACGTAGAAAGTTTGCCTTCCCTTGTAAACTTTGTAGCCGGCGAAGTGAGAAAGGAGGAGGGAGATTGAGATTCACCTCAACCTTCAAAGGATCTACCTTGATCCCTTAAAGTGAAACAATAAATCCTAGAAATCGACTGGATTCTACACAAAAAACACATTTGTGTGGATTCAAGTGTATATGGTAAAACCGACAGCGAAGGAAAATGGAGCGGAGGTGTGTTGGATGATCTACACGACACATGGAATGAGCTGGTAAGTCATCAAGACATGGCTGGAAAATGTTCTTTATATCATGAAAGGCATAAGACATAACACATTGAAAAGTTGTGCCAACATTCTTTAAGTCGAAGGAAAGTTTTCGGTAGGCGAAAGTGCCCCAAGGACAAATAAAAGCGGTCTTGTGTTGGTCTGCAGGTACAATATTGATTTGATTATATCTAGAGAAACCATCCATCAGAGAGAAGATTTCACTTCCGACATAATCGTCGACGATCTGGTCAATGAAGGGGGTAGGAAATTTGTCTTTAGGACAAGCTTTATTAATGTCTCTATAATCAACACACACGTGGATCGTACCTTGTTTCTTTTTAACCGCAACAATATTGGAAACCCAGTCAGTTAGAGCCACAGGGTAAATAAATCTAGCTTTGAGAAGTTTCTCAACTTCAAACTTGATAGCAGCTTCTTTATGTGGGTGGACTGGACGAAGTCATTGCTGGATAGGTTTAGCACCCTGGTATGTCTTAATATCATGTACAACAATGTCGAGGTCAATACCTGACATTTCTTCATAGCTTCATGCGAAGACGTCATGAAATTATTGGAAAAGAGACTTGTAGGTGACAACTTCATCATGAAAACATGAAGCTATGATATGCACATTTTCGACAACTCCAGGTTTTATGGATATGTCGAGGGGGATGGTGGGTGAGATATTACTTAAGTTCCCTTCATAGAACATATCATTTGTAGACTCGGGAATGGTAGAAATGATGACAATGGTCGACGGGGTTGAGATCCGTTGGTAACTTTCAATGGTGTGTTGTTCCAGGAAGAGGATGGAATGATGATGTCCATAGTCCCAAGGGGTATCTTCCATGGAAATAATAGACCTAATCATCTCGTCCATAGGAAAAATGACGTCGAATGGATCCAGAGATAAATCACCAAGAGAGGGGGTAGAAGGGGTTGTCGATTGAATGGCTTGATAAGAAGATTCGACTGAACTCAAAGGAATTTGGTCACCATAACGAAGATGATCATTGAGGTTGGGTACTATCCATAGGTTGTAAGACATAGGGGTTTCTTGAACAGAGGTGGAAATCATATTGATCGAGGCAATGAATAGAAGTGGAACATCAGGTGGTGGAATGGGAGAAGTACCCATCAAAGAGGAATCTTTAAGAAGATCGACACCGACATTATCATATCCAGGGGTTTTTTTTGAAATGAAAGGTACATTGTCGGTACATGCATCAGAGTAAAAGAAGGCCAATTGGTCCATCGTCATTACCTTTCCTTGATGTGGGAAACATACGACACAGAAAAGAGTGGACACAACTACACGCATGGAATTGATCCAACTACGACCAAGTAGAAGGTTGTAATCGAGAGGAGCATCAAAGACCTCCACTTCATCGTTGACCATTTTTCCTTCTAACATAATAGGAAATAAAGGGAGGACACTGTAAGGCTTAAAACTAGAGTCATTGAAGGCTTTGAGTGTGTTGTGGGATTTGGTTAAATGAGGACAACCAATGGATTTCCAGCAAGTAATAGACATGACACACATCGAGGCACCCTCATCAATAAATGTTCTACAAATGTTCTTGTCAGAGATAATAACTTGTATTTGGAATTCGAGTTGAGGGGGTAACCTTTGAATGTGATATTCCAAGTAAAAAATTATTAAATTTGTATCAGTAGGGTCGATTCCACCAATAGCTTTCAATAGTGCCTTATGTTGTATAGGATAACTCTGAAGGACTTCAAGGGTTGACATCACATATGGTGCTTGGGCCAAATGTTTGACAATACCGTAGTTCTGGGCAACATGTGCATGAGGATTGAAAGAATATTTTCAGACAACACCCTTTAGGGGAGGGTGAAGAACTGTATCTAGGCTTAGTCGCTCAATATGAAGAGGATTGTTGGTAGGTGGAGTCGTGGGAGATGGTTGGACCAACAAAGGAGGTATTTCATCAACCTTCTCTTTCGAGGAAGAATAATATTTGGCTCGAGTGGTAAGTGTGATGTCATTCTTTTTTGAATCACCTGTACACATTAAGACATAGAATGTAGTGGAGGGGGAAGGTTAGCCATGAATGACCAATTGGGCCTATTGTTGAGAAGGGAAGGGTTGTGACAACACGGTCAGAGTAGGTGGTTTCGGGGTCCCTTGAAGGAACTTAGTAACATCAGCTTGTCTTTGACAATCCTTAGTGTAGTGATCATCACCACATATAAGACAAGGGTATCGAGGTTTGCACTTATCCTTATCATCAAAATGTTGTGTTTTGGTCTTCTCAGATTGTGGATTTTTTTTATCCTCCGTGTTCTTACCCTTCCCTTTTTTGGATTTATTTTTTCTGGTGGGGGTAGATTGAACAGAGTTCACCTCAGAAGTCTTGCCAGTGGGAGGGGTAGGAGATGGAGCATTTTGAACATTAGAAACAACATATTTGGTGTTGTTTCTAGAGGCTTGGATGGAATGGGATTGGGCATGGAAATTGCCGATCATACCTTCAGCTGCATGAGAAGCAGCAGGAGTAGTTGAAGTAGCAAAAGTAGAAAGACGAGGTGCATCAGGGAGTAAGTCGTAAAGAGTACCCATTTATGAGTAAACGAGGTAGAGGTATTGAGCATGACTGATCACTTGTTCTTCTGTGACAACTCCACCAATGGTGATTTCATGATCGATGTCATTCATGAATGATTTCGTGAACCACTCTTCCAGCAACTGAACGGGAAGTTCAAGTTTGATGAGACGTTGTCTTCGTCGCCACTCATGAATGTGATCAGAGATATGAGTGGCTTTGGTTTGTTTGAAAGAACTAAAAATTTTGGTTCCCATTTCTAACGGATCGGTAACTGGTAGTGGGTGAGGAAATCCATAGCAAGGGTGTTGAAGTTGGTGAAGAAGCATCGTGGTAATTGTATATAACACTTTGCGGCGGAACCTGTGAGATTTTTCTGAAAAAGGTGTAAACGAAAGAGTCATCCATCAAAGAGTTGGATGAACACCAAAGATGAAAAGTCATTATAGGATTGTTCAGGTACTCTCCTGGTTTACCATCGAATTTAGGGATGTCAGATGGTAGTTTGGTCAGTATCGCGGGCCATTAAGGAGAGTGATGAATCGGATCATTTAAAATTCTCGACAGATCAGGGAGGTCCAGGGTGGCTAAGAAGGGTAACTTTCTATCCACGTGTGGGTAATAGTGACTTTGGGGAGGGAGCCCCTTAGGTATACTAGTAGGATCATAAGAAGTTTGCATATAATGCAAAGATCCGGGAAAATTCGATTGTTGGTGTGGAGGTAGGTAATTTATAGGGTTGTATTGGTTGGGGTTGTTCCCTTGAACAGGGGTGTGGGGTTGAGCATTTGAGCCCCAAATAGGATTGGACATACCTGGATATGGTTGGCCTATACTAGGGGGTATGAAGGATCTAGTTTGAGTCTATTTCCCCCCAGTCGAGTGAGGTTTATTTTGGATAAGATCGTTCCAATACTAGGCCAAGGATGGAGGTATGTTTTTTCCATAGGGCAGGGTAGGTGGGGGTTTCCCTTCGATCAGGGGTTGCGTACCAATTGTGATTTGTCCTGCAAAATGGGATTGGGTTTGGTCTCCTTGATGAAATTGTCCATCGACAAGAATCTGGTAATTAGGTGTGAAAGATGGGATGGTGCCACTAGGATTGGTGCCTCTGATAGAGGATGGAAGAGGTCCTCTGAAAGGGGGTCGAGGAAATGTCAGAATGAAACCAAGAATGACATGGTGCCCAGAAGGAGTGGAAATTCCAGGAGTCTGGATGGGATTTGTGTAGGAGCGGGAATAAAAGTATTCAACGCATGATATCTAGGGGGAAGTGTTGGGGTGAATCTAGGAAAAAGCGGCATGCCAATGGGAGCTTGGCTAGCCACCGTAATCCCGGTGTGAGTACGTGTAGTATCTGGGACCATTGTGTAATGTATTGTTTGTAGGGGGATATTCAATATGTGGTCGACTGACGAAGCGTCTGAACTAGGAAAATAATAGGCAGTAGTAAAAGGTATTGCATATAGATTGGAAGTTTCGGGTAGCTCAGGTGTGACAGTGATATCAACGCCTGTTCCTGAACCAAAGAGATATCGTCTGAAAATTCCAGTAGTCCAAAAAGGATATTGACCCTCAGGTCCTGTGAAAGGTCCAGTTGGTAATTCAGAAGACTCAAAAGCTATTTATCCATAAGAATTCACTCGAACAATACGTCTTAAAGAGTCGGGAGGAACTCAGAAGTCCTCTCGAGAATTGGTAATTCAGAACCATTCTAAACAGTTAGTTATTTCCACTTGTGGCGTGGCAACATCTTGGACTTCACTCTGTTGAGGAGGGTCCTCCGGTGAGTTGGTAGGCAAGGGTTGAGAACCTTCCAGATCTTCTAGGGGTAGGCCTTGCATTCTACGTGAATGACGTGTAGGGTCAATTGTGATAGAGTTAAAATATTACGAAAGAAATTCTATGGCCAAATTAGGTAAAAAAACAACACGCACTAGTAAAATCTAGGAATCAAAACCAAGCAAACAAGACCTTCCAATTCCAAAGTCACTAGTTGGTGATGAAATTCAACGTTGTGATGATGAGACAAGAAGGGGCTGGGCAAGGGTGGAAAATTTATGTTGACAACCTACTTAACAGACTTACACCCTGGTGCAAGCTCCCAAAAATAATCATGGGTATACCCTCCAAGGAGCCCAAGTGAGTCTGGCCAATGTTGATTCCAGGTATCATGAATACTTACCCCTTCAAAGTCACTTTGTGTAAGACCCTAAGAAGATAGGCTACTAAGGTTACCACAAAAAACAATGATGCCTGGGGAAATAGTCTACAGTCTAATCCACATGCAAGGGTAGGGTATCTAGCCTGAAATCAACTTGAGAGGATTCCACTCATCATTGTGGGTATACCTTCAAGTGACCCCCATAATACATGCAATCTCTACACCGAGATCAACAAAGAAGGGTGAGTAACTCTATCAATCTCAATGCGACCTCAGGTTTGACCCTTGTGTGATAAGGGCTTCCCAGGACAAAATGATACAAATGGAATTTGACACTCCTTATCACAAGATACTATTGTGTGTTTTGTGCTTTGGAGAGTGTGTCTCACTACCTATTCCAAAGCTCTAGCTTAGCTAATGTTGGTGCAAAAGATCCCTAGAAAAAGTTACTCGTTGAATTTTAAAAATTGGGCAATATTATTAAAGGTTGTCGTTACTCAAGAGGGAGGGAGAGATGAAACCAGTGTTTTGTAAGACTTAGAACCAACTTTGCGTAAATAGAAATGAATGATACAAACTTTTGTTCGATGAATTCTATCTACAACGGGGAGAAAGGAGTTTTTTTGGAACAATACAAACTACGATCTACAATTCTGTTTTAAAATGTAGTACCAAACAATCATGGATAACGTAAATTCACTATTCATTCTCTTTTAATGCCAATATTTTCTGAATGATTACTTAAAAGAACAAGACTTTAATTATTTTTTTTAGAAGCCAAAAATAGGGATGGAGAAAAAACAATACTCAATAAATGCCCAAATCAAATCTTTCAATGGAGATAAAAATAAAAATCAACAATTTTTTTTTTCTTGAAAAATAAAAAGAACTTTTCTAAGAAGCAAGCAACCTAAAGAAATAATAATCCCAACTTTTAAACCGATCAAAGACTTTTTACCAAACAATCACTCAAATCTTAGAATTTGAGATTATACCCGCATTGGTAAAAGGTTGAGAAGTAAAAAAAAGATTAAGAAGGGTTTTCAATCTCTGAAAACTAATCGACCATAAGATTTGAAGTCAAGAAATAGTCAAACACTGGAAAAAGAAGTTCTTCCCAGATGAACAAAAAAATATGGGCATCAAAAAAGACAAGAAGACCTGATCCAAAAATTTTATAAATGGGTTTGCAACCTAGTAGTGGAGTACAGTGTGAGAATGAGGCATTCTCATAGTCTAGACACTGGCAGGGTGCGAGGATGTTGCACTAGACTGAATAGTGGGGTGAAAAAATGAAAGGTTCCCGTAGGCTACAAAGAGGTACAGTGCAAGAAGGTTTTTAAATTATGAAAATTTGGAAAAGGGACAAAAATTTTGAGTGAACTTCTAGGTCCAGAGAGTCTATAAGGGTCTCCTACAGACTCAGAGACTGGTTGGAAATGAAATAGGTAAACCAAGAGAAAATGGCCAACAAAAGACAACAAAAATGATTTGTATCCCCAATGGAGTCGCCAATTTTGTTACATGATAAATCGGTATATGCGGACACTAACAGATCTCCCTAGATCTACGTGGATCTAGAACAAAATAGGAAAGGACATGACTCTTTCTCTAAGTTGCAATCATTGAATCTACTACCAAGAAGGAATGAGTGACATACCTTTATATCGCTTCCTTAGGTCTTTGTTGTTCCTACTTCACTCCGGTGATCTTGTGATATCAGGTCCAAGACAACACAAACCAACCAAAGTGAAGATAGCAAAGTATATTCAATGTCAACCTATGCATATAATCAAGGAGTTATGCAATAAAATAAGAGTGATTTTATGGGAAAGGGACATGCCATTGTATTATATTAAATGAAAGTAGAAGATACAACCAGATCACCTTGATGTCGCAAGATTCCTTTCAGTGGTCCTTGGTTCCAACACACACATTTTCTCTACACTTCCATGAAGAAGATCTAGTCCAACTTGATAGACAAATAAAGTCTTCAAGCTTCAATCCAAACAAGGTTCTTCACACAATTCTTTCATCAATTCTCCAAATCAATCTTGCTTAACCTCTTCCTTGAGAAACCCTTCATTATATAAGAGAAGGAGAGATGGTTAAAGGGATGAGGATGATCCCACTAAATCTAAGAAGTCAGTAGGATGCCAACCATGTGAATTCCAACTCATTTTCTAGAAGATACTCTTCTAGAACCTTCGTAACTTCCTCTTCCTTTTAATCTTCAAAACAGGCTCGCACCTTATCTATAGAGAAGACTGCGAACACCTCGTAGGCTAGGTATAGGGTTTCCTACGAAAATCAAGATTCTCGCACCCTACAACATATTTAACTTGCGAAGTCATCTTAAAAATATGTTTTGTGGAAGAAGACAACAATCACTTTTCTCGAGAAAAAAGTCCTTATGAGAGCCTGAACACATAACTGTAGAGACATCACCAGAGTGACCAAAATAATGTGTAACAATGAGGTAGCTCACCCAGTTCATTTGTAGTCCTTCAATGCATTTTCTCACGAGGTCAACAACGAACCCTGTGACCTGCGTGGGTCTGTTCTTCATTACTATCTTACCAATGATCAACTAGCAGGCTAGGCGCACCATGTTGTTGTGGATGGAAGCTACCTTGTAGCCTCTCTTCCCATTCTCCACATTGCCATAGATTTCTTTGATTCTCTATGCTAGGGCATGATCTACAGCCTTCCTTGGATAAAAGTCTTGTGGGTCTAGTCCTTGCATGCTTAATACGATGATCTAATGGATCAATGCTGGAGTGATGATGATGTGTCTATCCAACCAAAAGTAACCACCATGGAAGAAATACAACAGGATTTTAACACATGTGTTAACTTCCTTATTCCTTCCAAAGTAGGGTATCTTCATTACATTCAGGATGGTGGACCTTGCAATGTCCATGGTCCACGGCTGGGGGATGATCTTCGAATTGATCCCCTTTGTCTTGGTCAAATACTTATGTGGGGTGAGCATTCTATAGTTCTTGTGATATATAAAGTTGAAGTCACTGATCTTCAACGTCACAATATGTCCCAACTATAGTCCAACTGCGCGTATCCCCTTCGGGAGGTATGTAGTGATCAAGGTGTAGTTGAAGTCCCTTGGGACATTGTCATGACTAACCGTGCTAGCCAGGGGTGGGATATAGTCAGGAAGGATAGATGGGATGAGCCTCACATTCGCCAAGTCATCATGATGCATGCTATGTTTCTCAACAGTGGCTCAGCTAGACCGACGCTGCATAATCGACGGGGATGCTTCCAATCCCCGCGTCGATGAAGCTTGTATTCCTGCCAAAATCACCTTTTCAACCATGAGGTATATTAGGATCTCTTCGATAGTCTTTTCTATTTCACTAATGTCATCTAACATGCATTCTCGAGATCAGATATCTTAGGTTGGTGAGAAAAAAATTAATTTAATAGAATGGGTGGCGAGCTCTCAATAAGCAATGCACAAAAGAAACTAGTTCTCTATGGGCTCGGATAATCACAATTGGAAAAAGTGTTCTCAGTACAATGATCGACAAGATAAATATAAAATTTTGTAACAGACTCTTCCAATGGAAAAGAATGCGTCAATCAATGTAATTCCATCCATTATGGCGTAGTCTCAATGGTCCAATGGCTATATTTTCGGTCTTAAGTGTGTTTCTAGCCGTTCTGGAGAAGCATTCTAATGATCAGGATGCCTCCAACAGTCATATTGCTTCATTATGGTGAAGTTCCAATCTATGTTGTTCAACTATTCCGATGAATTTCTAGTTCTACAAACCTTCCTTCTATGAAGTCCTCTCCAGAACTTCCTGCAATTTTTCTAACTTTGCTTTCTTCTTGTTGAGCTTTCTGGCTTTCTTTCCTGTGATTTGAGTCACTGGTTTCCTCTTTCCATTATTGTTCTTATCTCCTCTTGGCATAGTAACTTTGCACTATGGAGGGTATTTCATAGGATTCGACGTTAATACTTCTTCTCTTTCTGGGGTAGGTTCTCTACTCTCTTGTATGGAAAAGGGTTTCAAGTCTTCCTATGCTCTTTCAACTTCAATAGCCAGGTCTCTGGTCCTTAGTAGCTTTGACTTGTCCTCTTGTTCTTAACTACAATAGTCGTAAAGTAAGACCCACCGCAACATGATAAAGTGTTGAGGTCGAATGTCATGGGGGTCAATGGCAATAGAGAGAAATGATGATTCTCTTTGTGTCATCCTAGACTCCTCATTGTGGAGGTAATGAGAGTCAAGATACTGTCACCCTTCTGGGAACTATGTTGATGTCGAAAGAAAGGGAGATGTGACTCCAAGAAGAGAAGGTCTTCATGAAATCTACTAGAGAAGATCATGAACTAATGAGGAACATGGACGAAGTCAAGAAGTGGTGAGACTCAAGACTTCCCTTGGTCGGGGATATATGCAAAGGATGAGTGGACACAACTTGTGAAATTGAATCTAGCATTAGGGGGATGACTAGGATTAGGTAAATTGTGTCAGAGACATGACAATATGGACAAACATAAAGATCAGAGGTGTGTGGACTACAATAAAATTGAGGTTTATGGATGATGTCAACAAGGGTAGAAAGTGAAAAATGCCCCAGCCAAGGGTGACAGGGGTTTATTTTCCAGAAAAGGAAGGTCGCTAAAGGAGACAATAGAAAGCTATGTAAATGTGGGAAACAAAGGTTTTGTACAATTACCAAAGGAATAAATAATAAGTTGGGATAACTAAGAAGATACAAAAACGGGTGCCCTAGTGCAGGATGGCTTGGCTGGTGAGGGCACAAGTTGCTTGGAAACTAGGTTGAGGGTGGGGCCCCCATAGGTGGGTTTCTAGATTAGGGAAATGAATGGAGGACAATATGTAGATGGGAAAAATAAGGGTGGGTGAAATGGAGGGTTAATGATACTATGGAGGCACAGCTAAATGGGAACTGTAATGAGATTACCCAGGAGTCCATTGTGGGGAAGCTAGAAAAATGAGGAGAAAGAGCATGCGGCTGATTCTTGGGAATGCGAAGACTATTGGGAATCCCAACTCTAGGGGGTGAAAATAGCCCGAGTGTCAAAGTGCCATAGGGGACTATAATTGGGACAAATCATGTGAGAGAGAGTGCTACCAATTGACAGTACTGAAAATGCAACAGAGGTGTGAGTACTGCAGATCTAGATGGGGGGGACCCTAGAGGCAAAGATTAGAGGGTGTGACTAGGAAATGCAATTGATAGTCAGAGGGAATGATTACATTCTAGTGTTGATGATATACCTAAAGGGGTAGCGTTTATGCATGATGAACAAGTACATGCACACATGAAAATCAAATACCCAATGTGAACAATATCTGAAGATAAAGAACATATAACAGTAATTCAATAACTTGTGAATATAAGTAGGTGTACCTAGGCAGGATGTGAGAAAAATGAGTCTTCTGGGGCCGAGGATGGATGGTGACCCAAGGGAGGTGATTGTATAGGGGGTGAGATCCTGATCCCATGGCTGAAGATGGATTGGAAAGTGGACGACCAGAGCTCAATAATTGAGCATGGAAGTTTGGGAGAAGGGACTATATATAGTTGTAGGGCCCACAATGGCACCTCATTTGTACATGTTCTCTTAGTGAGTGGATGAGAGGTTTCGGAGGAGATTTGGAGATTTTAGGAGATAGATCCATTCAATTCAGGATCAGCGAGTGCCAGGTTAGTGGTCATATCCTCTTGCATAGTAATTAAGATTTCTTTTTTGGGCAGGGTTGAATGGATGCCCGCACAAGAGGATTTTGTGAAGGTTCCTCCCCTAGTGTGCGGGCGATCAAATGTTTCACGCACATGAGTGCATGGTTGTAATTGGGAAAACCATTCAAGGGGGCACCCAAATGGGGAAATTAGGTGCACATTGGATGTGCACCTATTCAAAGCATAGATGTGCATGCACGCACGACTGTGTTCCTGACAGTGGCACATGTGTGCATAACTGTGTAGATGAAAGGTGCGTTGGGATGCACGTCTATGTGTGTGATAGGGGCACATGAATGCACCCCTGTATCACTGACATTTTCACATGAATGCACTACTATGGGGTGAACATGGGTGCATATGTGAGCGACTGTGGGGAAAACAACTGTGCCCTTGAGGCAAAGTTGAGGGGTGTAAAAACTTATCTTTTTTGGATATTTTGGTGTTTTTATGGATTGTGATGTCTGATCAATTACTTGTATGTGTGGATGTAGGTGACTAGTTTACGATTCCAGTCCATTGGTGATCTAGGTGGATATCGATGGCCACCCACCTTTTCCAAATGGCTCAAAACAGTTTTCTGGCAATTTTGGCAATTTACTATTTTTAGTAGGTTTTAACTTCTGGGGCCATTTTGAGGGTCCAAATGAAGTTTTTTTGAGATATAAGTCCTAAATGATATTTGAAGGCATATTGAGACCCCAAAATGAATCTCCTCGATGATACCTTTCCAACGATCTATCACACGCCTAAAACGAAGATCGTATGCAAAAGTTACGACCCTGGGAAGTTGATGTACTCACTTACCCAAACGGGGCCCACATGACTTTTGGCTATTCATCTCCTAGGCTTAGGTTTTTGGATGTCTAGGGTTTTTTTAATTCTTTCTTATTGTAAAAAAGGCCTTTAGAGCTTCATTGTAATCATCTTCTTGCGAATGCGAGTAGCCATCACATCTCTTCTCAGAGATAAGCTACCACCATTCTAGCGAGTCTTTCACTCTGTATTTTTACAGTCTCTGTACATTTC
>JZKD02S1549437.1:194826-209760 GCA_000966675.3 Picea glauca
AAAACCTTCATTTAGGCCCTCAAAATGGCCCTGGAAGTTAAAACCTGCTAAAAATAGTAAATTGCCAAAATTGCCAGAAAACTATTTTGAGCCAGTCGGAAAAGGTGGGTGGCCAGCGATATCCACCTGGATCACATAGGGCAGAGTCCATTCTAGATTGTTTATGGGATGTAGCCAAGAGGATTTTTGGAATTGAGATATTCAGAACAAAATGCAACTCGGAGTGCTAGTGCAGAGGATTTCGTAGAAGTGATGAAGGAACTTCACAGCCAGGTGAAGGAATGATTGTAGAATTCGAGCCAAGAGTATAAGCATAGATAATATCAACACAGGAGACAACTTCAATTTGAGGTTGGTGATTTGATTCTGGCACATCTGAGAAAGGAAAGATTCCTGAAGGGGACATATAACAAACTGAAGATGAAGAAGATCGGACCATGTAAGGTCTTGAAGAAATTTGGGACAAATGCTTATGAGATTGAATTACTTGATGGGATCGGAATTTCTCTGATATTCAATGTCTCATATTTTTACCCATACAAAGCTGAGGAAGAAGAACCAGGTAGTGAACAACCAGAGGTTCAGTGGGCTAAACAGATGCCAGTTGCAGAGAAGCCACAGATGGAAAGCATACTGGACAGAAGAGTTAGCAAGAGAACCAGAAGAAAATAATACTTTGAATACTTGGTCAAGTGGAAAGGACATCCAGTTGAAGATGCCAGTTGGGAGAATGAGGTAGAGATTCAAAAGCATGGACAAACCATGCGAGAGCTCATGGACAGGATCCCATGAAAATTTTCAAGAGAGGGAGTATGATGCAGGAGCATCACCAACATCAAGCGAGTGTGGGAAATGCTAACGCATTTTGGCATGTGATAAATTGTTTGAATGTTTTTGAAGTAGATGTGCCAAACATAAATGAAATAATTAAGGAATGGCATACTTCTTGATATGTAAATAGATCTTGAGTGCCCCACTCTCATCTGTATTAGGTGAAGGCATTTACGTTAATGAATGTAAGTAGGTAGAATTGAATTCCTAGATTAGTCAGTTTTAGGAGCGAAGAGGGAAATGGGATATAGACACCCTCCCTTGTATTATTGTAACAATAAGTAGCATTATGAGAAGAGCGCATAGGAGAGAAAAAATAGAGAGTTGTGTAAAAACCCATGTACATAAGTTCTGAGATTAATACATGAAGTTTGACTTAGAATCATGGCGTTCAAATACTTTCTGTGTATGCATGATTGAATGTTGTGCTCATGCTTGTTTATTCTCTGTTATGCATTCGCTTTGATGTGTGAATGTTTTATTTCATATTTAAAAGTCTGAAATCTGAAGAAAGGGAGAGTGAGGAATGAGTTTCAATTGTTTCTCTGTCTGAGCAAGAGGTTTTCTGCAAGGAGTGCAGTGAAGTTGTCCGTAAGGCATGCGTTAAAAAGAGTCCAGAGTTTCATCTCTGAAAGCTCAGAAGAGATAACGTTATTCTCATTCTCCCAGAAGTGAAAATTAAGCACATGAGTTGTACAAGGAGTACGTAGGCTGAGTGAAGTCTCAGTGTTTGTAAACTGAGTGATGTTTTTGAAAGACTACTGTCGCTAGGAGTGCGTAGAGTCGAAGAGGCTCAAATACATGGAAGTATTTGAAGAATTGCTGCAAGGAGTGTGCACAGGGATTTTCCCCAAAAGGACTTTAGGATTTTTTCAATCAAGCTCAAGAGGTCCAGTGTCTTGAAGCATTGAAAAGGAGGCGCAGTGACGTTGTCCCAGGAAGGAGGAATTTTGTGGAAGAACACCGTGTTCATTTTGCAGAAATCATCAAGGGAGCTTTGGACGGTCGGAATCCACTGAGGGGAATTCACGAGGTTTTGAGGATCATCATTTCTTGTAGAGGAGTAAGGAGGTTTATGATGAGTGTGTTTTTCATTTAAGATCAAGAGAAAATAGGGCCATCATATCACTCACACATTTCGCATCTTGGGGTTTCGGGAGGTGAAGGGTCAAAACCCTTGTAGCAAGACTCGCGAAAGAAGAAGTCACGAAATTGAAAAGTAATCTAAGTTGTCCATTGGAGGAGGAAATGTGCCAGAGATCAAAGGATCTTATGAACTTGAAGGCTCATTGACGCAGACACACCCTCTGCCTCAGCAAAGGCCTCTACGCTAACCTCCCGGTCTTAATGGATCGTTCTTACTTCACCTTCGAGCCGAAGTGGCTCCTTCAATTCCTCACTAGAATCCCTGTTAAAAAACCAATTCACAGGTCCTTCTCTTTTCCTTGTCACAACTTCTCCGTATACCTGGTCTTTTCCTGAACAAAGTTTTGGGTTTTGGGGATTTTCAATCCCTGTTATCGAGAACCTCAACCTTCTCGATTCCCCGATCTCCAATATCCCGAAATGATGGAACGACTTCAACAACGGTTAGTCTCCGTGGCTACCTTTTGGTCCATGTGACTACTATTCCATACGATCACATTCTTAAGTCTTTCGCAATTTCGGGCTTTAGAATTCCGAAATGCATGGACCCCTTTGTCCTCAGGATTCCCGATCCTCTGAATCCTAATTTTTCAAAATGGTCTCCCTTTCGGGATTTTCCTTCGAAGACCTAGATTGTTGCCACACATCCCCTAGAGATGAACGGTCCTCGTCACTTCGCGATTTCAGAAACTAAAATGCTTATGGGCCCTTTCCCTCGGAACCCCCTGAAGTTTTGGTTCCCAACCTCTTATATGCTGAGATGACGTCAGCTGGCCCCACACCAGAGATTTCCACATTATCAAGATTTCAGACTTCACGATTCTGAAATGTGTGTGCCTCCTATCTTTAGGATTCGCGAAACGCTGAATCTTGAAATGTCGATGGCTTCCGATCTCTACCACATGTTCCAACCAATGAACGGTCCTCGATCATTCATGATTTCACAAAGTCAAATTATGATGTCGTCCTATCCTCCTAGATCTTAAAAATCTGACAGGCAAAATGCCGACGGGTCCTTGATTATCGCCACCTGTCTCAACTAACGAACGGTCCTGATTTAGTCTTAGGATTTTGTGACTTGCGATTCCCCAATGTCACAGTCTCTCTGTCAAATCAAAACCTTGGTAGCCAAAATACCAATGGGTGCTTGATATCCACCATGTGTCTCCTCAAGATGGACAATCCAGATCAAAATCGGGGTTTTCACTATAAAGTGACTCGATCTCCTGTCCTCTAGACTTTCGATATTCCAAACTCCAATATCTCGATACCTTTTGGGACCTTCACTTTTCCTGTGAGAGTTTAACCCTCGTGCAACTTCAGTCAGATCCTACGGTTGATGGGTAACTAGGTGAGGATCCAACGGATCATGATATTCTAAGATTGAAACTCTGGAAACAGTCGTAACCTCCTTTCTTCTCTATCAGATCGGACAACTGGCGGGATTTCGCTAATTCTTTACAAAGAATTATGTCCGTTCGTCTCTTCCCTTCGATGACTTAGCCGGTTTGAATCCTTTTGGGTTCTTCCATGACTTCCAGCCTCTTAAGAACCTCCTGCATGCACTCTTTTCAGAAAACCTTCAAACATTCTGGTGTTGAAGACCTCCGACTCCACGCACTCCTTGCAACATTAGTCCTTTACTAGTTTCTCAGGTTTCAAACCTTAGATTCAAACTTGGTCTGTGAAAAGCTTGCATGACTCCTATGCCTAACTGCACCTCTGAGGAAATGAGAACAAGAGTTAACTTATCTAAGCCTTTAGAGATAATACCTCTGAACCCTTCTGTCAATGCACTCCTTGCGGACAATTCAACTGCACTCCTTACAGGAACCCTCGCTCAGATAGAGAAACAATTGAAACTCATTTCCTAACTCTTTCTCTCTCAGACTTCAAGCATTTAACAAGAAATCATCCATACACAACATAGAAAAAGAAAATGTATAACAGAAAGAGTAAAATTATGAACATACCATTCAACATACACATACAAGAAACAACTACAACGCCATGAATCTAAATTAAGACTTCTTCTATTAACTTAACTTCTGTACATGGGTGTTTTTCAATTACAGTTTCTCTGTTCTAGCTCTGTAGGCTCTCTCCTCCTTCTTGTTAATGTTCTTCACTACTCTGCTCTCAATTGGAATCCTCCTTCTATGTTACAATTATACAATGAAGGTGTTTATATCTGTTTTCCCTCCACTCCTAAAACTGTCAACTCTTAGAATTCAAAGCTACCTACTAACATAAATTCCTTCTACCTACTATGGACCAGAGAGAATCTCTCAAGGTCCTTTACAATATATAAGTATGCCTCTCCTTAACTATTACATTTATATTTGGTGCATCTACCTTCAAAAGTTTTTAAACAATTTATCATGTGTCTAAATGTGTTGGTGCTTGCCCCAAGCTCACCTGACATTGGCAATGCTCCTGCATCATACTCGCTCGCTTGAAAATTTTCATGGGCTCCTATCCATGATCTCTTTCACAATCTGTCCATGCTTTCTGAATCTCTACTTCATTCTCCTAGCTGATATCTTCAATTGGATGTCCCTTCCACTTGACCAAGTATTCAAAGTATTGTTTTCTTCTGGTCTTCTTTCTAATTCTTTTGTCTAGTATGCTTTCCATCTGTGGCTTCTCTGCAACAGGAATCTACTTTGTCCACTGGATCTATGGTTGTTCATCACTTGTTCCTACTTCCCCAGTTTTGTATGGGTACAAATCTAATACATTGAATATCGGAGAAATTTCGATCCCATCGGGTAATTCGATCTCATAAGCATTTGCCCCAAATTTCTTCATGACCTTACATGGTCAAATATTCTTCATCTTCAATTTGTTATATGTCCCCTTTGGAAACCTTTCCTTTATCAGATGTTCTAGAATAAAATCACCAACCTCAAACTGAAGATGTCTCCTGTGTTGATCTTCTCTTTGCTTATACTCCTGGCTTGAGTTCTATAAATGCTCCTTCACCTGGTTGTGAAGTTGTTTCATTGCCTCTACGAAGTCTTCTACACTAGTGCTCCTAGTCATAATCTGTTTTGAATCCCTCAGCTCAGAAATTCCCCTCGGTTGCATGCCATAAAAAATTTGAAATGGACTTCATCCTGTGCTTCTGTTGATTGAATCATTATAAGCAAACTCCGCCTGTGGTAATATGTTGTCCCACTGGCTGTGGTGTTCTGTCACCAAGCTCCTCAACAAGTCTCCTAAAATTTTGTTTATGACTTCTGTCTGTCCATCCGTCTGAGGATGATAAGATGAACTCAATGATAAATTTGTTCCCAGCTTCTTCCATAAGGTTCTCCAGAAGTGTCTCACAAACTTAGTGTCTCGATCCGAAACTATGCTCCTTGGTAAGCCGTGAAGTTGAATGACTTCTTTGAAAAATAGATTCGCAATGTGAGTTGCGTCGCTGGTTTTCTGACATGGAATAAAGTGTGCCATTTTGGAAAATCTATCCACCACCACAAATATTGAGTCAAACCCTCTTTGTGTTCTTGGCAACCCCAATATGAAATCCATGCTGACTGCATCCCATAGCCTCTCAAGTATTGGTAATGGTTGATAAAATCATGCATTATGTCTCTTTCCTTTTGAATGATGGCAAATTCTGCATCTGTCCATGAACCTCTTGTAATATTCTCGCATTCTTGACCAAAAATATGACTCATTCAATTTTTTGAATGTCTTTTTGTGACCAAAGTGCCTGGCCAATCCTCCACTGTGTTTCTCCTTCAACAAATTCTCCCTCATGGAGCATTTTGGAATACAAAGTTGATTACCTTTAAACAACAATCCTTCCTGGATTATGTATTCTTTACATTGGCTTCTATCTCTAAGAATTGGATTCTCAGCTGCTTCATATGCCTTCTTAAAATATGGATCATCTCTGTACATGTCCCTGAGGTCATCAAAACCTAGTGTTTTAACTCTGAACTCCTGTAACAACAAACATTTCCTGCTCAAAGCATCAACAACCTTGTTAGTAGTTCCAGAAATATGCTTAATTACAAAAGTAAAGTTCTTCATGTATTCAACCCATTTTACATTTCTTTGATTCAACTTTTCCTGTCGAGTCACAAACTGCAGTGCATGATTGTCACTGTATAGGACAAACTCCTTCAGAATCAAATAGTGTCTCCACTTCTTCAATGCTTGAATGATAGCATAGAACTCCTTGTCATATGTGGAGTACTTCACCTTCACTTCATTTAGCTTCTCACTGAAATACGCTATCAGCCTATCTTCTTGACTCAAAATTGCCCCTATTGCAAATCCACTTGCATCGCATTTCACTTGAAATGTCTTTTGGAAATCAGGCAACACTAGAATTGGTTGTTCCGTGATTTTCCTCTTCAACAGATTAAAACTCTTCTCAGCCTCTTCTGTCCAGTGAAAAGATTTGTGTCTTTTCTTCACTGTGTCCATCATCGGTACACTAATTCCACTGAAATTCCTGATGAACTTTCGGTAGAAACTAGCCAATCAGTGAAAACTTCTCACCTCAAATATGCTCTTCGGTGATGGCCAATTCTTGATCACTTCCACCTTATCTGGATCTATTCTCAATTTATCTGCAGAAATAACAAATCCCAAATAGATGAGTTATGTCTTCATGAATGAGGATTTCTTCATGTTTATCAACAACTTCTCTTGCTGTAATCTCTTCATCACTGTAGATAAGTGTTTTAGATGTTTTGCCTCTGTTTTACTGAAGATTAGTATATCATCTAGATACAAAATGAAAAATTCTCCAATGAACTCCTTCAGGACTTCGTTCATCAACCTCATGAAGGTACTTGGTGCATTTTTTAATCCAAACAACATAACAAGCCATTCATACAACCCTTCGTTAGTCTTGAAGGCTGTTTTCCATTCATCACCTTCCCTCATATGAATTTGGTGATATCCACTTTTCAAATCAATCTTCAAAAAAAAAAAATCTCCACTTAAGCAATCCATCAGATCATCCATCCTTGGTAATGGAAATCTATACCTGATAGTTATCTTGTTAATTCCCCTTGAATCAGTACACATCCTCCAGCCTCTTTCTTTCTTTGGAATGAGTATTGTTGGAACAACACATGGACTCAAGATTTCTCTAACCAACCCTTTATCCAACAAATTATGAACTTGTCTTTTGACGTCTTCATTCTCCTGTGGCATTAATCTATACGATTATTTGTTTGGTAAACTGGCTCTAGGTATGAGATCAATATGATGACTCACACTTCTAATTGGTGGCAATGAACGAGCTAGTTCGTCCACTACTATGTCAGTGAACTCTTCCAGTAGTTCTTGAACTTCTTCTGGTAAATCATCTATCCTTGTGTTGGTTAAAAAAATCATTGGCTTCCTGACCACAATGAATTGTGGTTCCTCCTTCTTCTTGACCTCATTAAGGAGTTCCTTCCCACTCATGAGAAGTACAATGTTACTTACTTTAGGTTTCACTTCCTTATCTTTGATTGGAAGCAACATGTGAGTTCTCCCATTCTTTTCTAGGGTGTATGTGTTCATCCTCCCATCATGAATCATATTTATGTCATATTGGCACGGTCTACCCAAAAATAAATGAAAAACATCCATGGGAATAACATCGCAGAGTATCTTATCATTATATCCTCCTATCTTAAATTCAACTAAACATTGTTTAGTGACATTTACCTGATGTCCCTTTTGTAGCCATGAAACTCTATATGGACTTGGATGTTCAATCATCTCTAGATCCATCTTTTCTACCATATCCATTGAAATGAGATTACCTGTGCTACCACTATCCACAATGACCTTGCATACCTTGTCCTTGGTTTTGCAAGCAATCCAAAAAAGTTTGTTTCTCTATACTGGATTTTCCACCTCCTTCTCTGGTGTCAAAAGAACTTTCCGCATCATCAGCGATCTTCCGCCTTCATCATCCTCTGCCTCAACATTTCACCTCTATGCTTTAGCACTGTGAGTCTCTCCACTCTTTTTATTCTTATCTGGACATTCATAAGATTTGTGTCCATTCTTTCCACACGTGAATCATTTTATTACTCCACCTCTTCCTCTTCCTCTACCTCTAGTATGAGGAAAAATATTATTATCAGCATAATCTCCTCTTTGTTCAGTATGCTGCCCTCTCTATTCATCATATTGCCTTCACTGTGAGGTTCCACCTCTTTTAGTTTGAGCCTAAGGTTTCTTCCAATCCTCCATGTGTTTCTGATTTTTATCTTGGACAACTGATTTTCCCCTGGCTTGACTTCTGCCTCAGCCTCTTTGACCCGACTTTAAGCTCAACTTCTCTTCAGCCTTTAGAGCCATCTGATAAGCATATTCCACCGTTCGGATGGTTACCATGCTCATCTCATCCTGAATGTCATATCTCAGGCCATTCATATACCTGGCAACCTTTTCATCATCGCTTTCCTGATGACCTGCCCTGATGTTCAGCCTGTAGAATTCTTCGGTATATTCCTTCACTGTCATCAGCTTCTGTCTCAAATTTTTCATTCTCCTGAACAAAGAAATTTGATAATCTCTGGGGATGAATTTTTCCTTCATATTCGCAATCATCCTATCCCAACTCTTGATTTTCTGCTTTCCTTTGTAGCGTTTGTCATCTTGTAGTTCATCCCACCACAATGCTGCATGTCCCTTCAGCCTTGTGACAACATGTTTGACCTTCTTGTCTTCCTCGACATCTTCATAGTCGAAATAAGTGTCCAGAGCTCTAATCCAGTCTAGAAGCTCTTTAGCATCTAGGTTTCCTTCATAAACTGGGATGTCTATTTTTTCCCTGGCACCCATCCTTGCGACAACTCTAATCAAGCATTCATTTGTAGCATTTTCCACTGCAACTTCTTCTTCTTCATGTTCAACTTCATTTTCACTTTTGAAATCACTAAGATCCCTAATACTGACTGTGCGTCTTTGTGTTGTCTCCATGTCCTCAAGTCTGGAGCATAAATCACGCATTTCTCTTTCCATGGCTAGGTCAGGCATCTGGATACCTATTCTTCTTGGTATTTCCCTTTCCTCTGGTGGATCGGGTGTTTGCATGTCCCTTATTTTTGGCGACATGGTGAATTTTTCCTTTTCCTTGCTACAGAAAGAAAATAACCCTTTCTGTGCTCTGATACCAAACCTGATGCAGACGCATTCTATGCCTTGGAAAAGACCTCTGCGCTCACCTCCTGGTCCTAACAGATCGTTCTTAATTCACCTTGGAGCTGAAGTGTCTCTTTCGATTCCTCACTAGAATCCTTGTTGAAAACCCAATTCACAGGTCCTTCTCTTTTCCATGTCACATCTTCTGCATATACCTGGTCTCTTCTTGACCAAAATTTTGGGTTTCAGGGATTCGCGATCCTTGTTGTAGAGAACCTCAACCTTCTCAATTCCCCGATATACAATATCCCAAAATTTCAGAATGGCTTCAACAACGGTTAGTCTCTGTGGCTACCTTTTGGTCCATGTGACCACTATTCCATATGATCACAATCCTAAGTCTCTCATGATTTTGGGATTTCGAATGCCGAAACGTATGGACCCCTTTGTCCTCAAGATTCCCGATCCTCCGAATCCTGTTTTCCCAAAATGGTCTCCCTTTTGGGATTTTCGTTAGAGGACCTAGATTGTTGCCATGTGTCCCCTAGAGATGGATGGCCCTCGTCACTTCATAGTTTCAGGAACTAAAATGCTTATGGGCCCTTTCCCTCAGAACCCCACGAAGTTCTGATTCCTGACCTCTTATATGCTGAGATGACGTCAGTCGACCCCACACTGGAGCTTTCCACCTTATCAGGATTTCAGACTTCGTGGTTTCGAAATGTGTGTGCCTCCTGTCTTCAGGATTCGTGAAATGTCGAATCTCAAAATGTCAATGGCTTTCGATAGCTACCATGTGTCCCAACCAATGAACGATCCTCGATCATTTGTGATCTCATGAAGTCAAATGCTTATGTCCTCCTATCCTCCTAGATCTTGAAAATCTGACATGGAAAATGTCGACGAGTCCTTGATTATCGCCACCTGTCTCAACTAATGGACGATCCTGATTCAGTATCAGGATTTCGCGACTTGTGATTCCCCGATGTCACAGTCTCTCTATCAACTCAAAACCCCGGTAGCCAAAATACCGACAGGTTCTTGATCTCCACCACATGTCTCCTCAAGATGGATGGTCTAGATCAAAATCGAGGTTTTCACTATAAAGTGACCCAATTTCCTATCCTATAGACTTCCAATATTCCGAACTCTGATATCTCGATGCCTTTCGAGACCTTCACTCTACCCGCGAGAGGTTAACCCTCGTGCAACTTCAGTCAGATCCTACGGTTGATGGGTAACTAGTTGAGGATCCAACGACTCATGATCTCCTGAGCTTGAAACTCTGGAAACAGTCGTAACCTCCTTGCTTCTCTATCAGATCGGATGACTGGTAGGATTTCACTAATTCTTTACAAATAATTATGTTCATTCATATCTTCCCTTCGATGACTTAGCAGGTTTGAATACTTTGGGGTTCTTCGATGACTTCCATCCTCTTAAGAACCTCCTGCATGCACTCTTTGCGGCAAACCTTCAAACATTCCAGTGTTGAACACCTCCAACTCCGCGCACTCCTTGCAGCAGTAGTCCTTTAATAGTTTCTCGGGTTTCAAACCTTGGATTCAAACTTGGTCTATGCACAACTTGCACAACTCCTATGCCTAACTTCACCTCTGAGGAAATGAGAACAAGAGTTAACTTATCTGAGCCTTCAGAGATAAGACCTCTGAACCCTTCTGTCAACACACTCCTTGCGGACAATTCAACTGCACTCCTTGCAGGAACCCTCGCTCAGATAGAGAAACAATTGAAACTCATTTCCTAACTCTTTCTCTCTCAGAATTCAAGAATTTAACAAGAAATCATCCATACACAGCATAGAAAATAAAATGTATAATAGAAAGAGTAAAATTATGAACATACCATTCAACATACACATACAAGAAACAACTACAACGCCATGAATCTCAATTAAGACTTCTTCTATTAACTTAACCTCTATACATGGGTGTTCTTCAATTACAGTTTCTCTGTTCTAGCTCTGTATTCTCTCTCCTCCTTCTTGGTAATGTTCTTCACTACTCTACTCTCAATTGGCATCCTCCTTTTATGTTACAATTACACAATGAGGGTGTCTATATCTGTTTTCCCTCCACTCCTAAAACTGTCAACTCTGAGAATTCAAAGCTATCTACTAACATAAATGCCTTCTACCTACTATGGATGAGAGTGAATCTCTCAAGGTCCTTTACAATATATAAGTACACCTCTCCTTAACTATTACATTTATATTTGGCGCATCTACCTTCAAAAGTTTTTAAACAATTTATCATGTGTCTAAATGTGTTGGTGCTTGCCCCATGCTCACTTGACATTAGCAATGCTCTTGCATCATTCACCGGGTGAGAGCCTAAAATTTGGGTGCTCGAAGTTGTGAGAGGTGAAGTCATGAAGTTTTGAGAGCCAGCATGAGGGACACGTGGCAGAATTGCATGGTGGGTCCGGGAAGTGGACCAGTGGACACATGTCAGATATACGGAGGATTCAACACCCTATTGACCTCTTGTATCCTTGGTACTTGGGAGAAAAGGGAACGAAGGTTTGAGCCCTCAACTTGCGAAGTCGCGAGAAGTGAGAACGAGAGGAGAAAATTCAAATCTCACCTCTCGGGGGTTCGGGAAAGAAAGGTGCTAAGTCTCGACGATTGAACTTGTGAAGGCGTGAGAGGTGAAAAGTGCTAGTGCTTAGCCTAGCCGGTGGTCACACGTGGAGGGCATTGACAGTAGGGAGCCATGTGTTGTTCATTGAGGGGAGTCAACACTTCATTGACATCTCACTTCTCGGGAGTTCGTAAGGTAATAGCTCGAAGGCATGACATTGAAACTCGCAAACGTGTGAGAGGCAAGAGGAGCTAATGATAAGCCTACCAACAGTTGGGCAAGGAAGGTGCTAACAGAGTAAGAGATATATCCATTTCACGAGTTCGGATATCACAGAATTGGAGGAGGAAGAGTTGGAGTTTCAACTCGCTAACTCATGAAATCACGAACCGCGAAAAAGAACCTGTGGATCGATTTGAAAGGGGATTCCAGCAGAGAATCCGAAAGAGACGATTCAGCTCGAAGGGCATATAGAATAATCTTGTCAGTGGATATCTATCCCGGGGGGCCGATAGGGTCTACGTCACATATAAAGGAAAAATAGCTACAAAGAAAGTTTTCAAGAAAATCTTATGCACCAAAGAAGACATCTCATCATCAAATGAAGATGAAGTCAGTGACAATGAGATAGAAAGAGTTCTATTCATGGTAGTAAAAGACTCTGACAAAGAAAACTCTGAAGAAGAATATGAATAAGTCAAAGAAGAAATTGAAGAGGTAGAAGTTTACTATCGAGAATAATTAATGTGTGTCATAGAAGTTATTAGAAGAAAAAAGAACAAAAACAAGAAACTACAAGCAGAACTAGACAAGAAAAAGGACACTCGAGAACTAGAACAAATGATCAAAAAATTGAAGGTTCAAATAGAAGAAGATAAAAGAATTGAAGAAACACTCAAAGAACTACTAGAATAAAAGGACAATATCATTGGAAACTTGGAAGCAAAGGTTGTCACACTAAGAAAGGATATTCAAAAGAAAAATATGCAGAATAGCTCAAAAGTTTTGGATGACATTACCAACAGTCAAAAATTGCATCTTGACAAGTCCAGACTTGGATACAATCAGACAGAAAAGGGATCAATATCCAAAACAACAAAGAAAGAAACAAATACAAAGAGCTATGTAGAAAAAATCAAAGAGGATAGGAAGATATACAAGGAAGATTACAGGGACACTCCTCCACCAAGAAGATTCAAATTTTAGAATCAACAACAGATAGATAGGCCTCAAGAAGAAGAAGGATTCATAAGAGCACCTCCTTTCAGAAGATCTTCATCTCCTAGTTATCAAACTACATTTTTTGGTTTATGTTATGCATGTAATAATTTTGGACATAAAGCTATGAATTGCAGAGATAACAACAAGAACATTAACAACTTTGAGAGTTATACACAAAGGGATTATTCAAGGAGATCTAGTGACAAAAAAAAAAAAAGTTACAACAGGTTTGAATATTTGATAATTGAAGTGGATTGTTACAAATGTAACAATTTTGGACACATGGCCAAGGATTGTAGAATGACAGTCCCTCCTAAAGAACCTCAACAGAATAACAACAATCACAAACAAGAAACTTAGAAGATGACATGGATAAGAAAGAAAGATCAGTATAAAAGTGAAGAATGTATAGTCACTATACAATCTAAGAAGAAGAAACATGGTTGGTATGTTTACAGTGGATGTTCAAAACACATGACAGATGATAAAGACAAATTTCTTACATTACAAAAAGAAAAAAATGGATCAGTCTCCTTCGGAAATGACAATTCATCCAAAATAATTGGAGAAGGCATAGTTTGAATTGGGAACAAGAATGAAAAGGCACAAAATGTTCTATTGGTAGAAGATATGAAACATAATCTTCTAAGTGTGATTCAAATGTGTGACCAAGGTCATAAAATTACTTTCGATTCAGAAAAGTGTGAGATAAGAAAAGAAGGTTCATGGAAATTGGTTGGTACAGCTGCAAGAAATTCAAACAACATATATTTGTTAAGTGAAATTGGAAATAAAAAGTGTTGTCTAGGAAAGGAAGATGAAAGTTGGCTATAGCATAGAAGAATGGGTCACATGCATTTTGATAACCTTGTCAAAGTCAGCAAAAGAGAAGTAGTCAGAGAAATGCCCCAGATCACGAAAGCAACCAACACTTTATGCAAGCATTGTCAACAAGGAAAGCAAACAAAGACCAGGTTCAAATCAAAAGAATATTCAACAATCAGACCAATGGAAATGGTGCAAATTGATCTAGTTGGACCAAGTACAACAAAGGGCTTGAAAGGTGAAAAACACTTTATGTTATTAGTTGATGATTATACAAGAATGACTGTAGTTTTCTTTCTCAAGAACAAGTCAAAAGCTTTTGAAAACTTCAAGATCTACAAGGAAATGGTTGAAAATGAGATGGATTCAAGAATCAAATGTTTGAGATATGATCATGGAGGATATTTCACTTCAAAGGAATTTATGGACTACTGTAGAAGTCATGGAATAAAAAGGCAATTCTTTGTTGCTAGGACACCTCAACAGAATGGAGTTGTTGAAAGAATGAACGGGACAGTACAAGAAATGGCTTGAACAATGCTAATGGATTCCAAATTGACAGATATATTTTGGACACAGGAAGTGCATACAACAGTTCACATTCAAAACAGAGTAATGCTCAGAAACAACATTGATAAAACTCCCCACAAGATATGGAAAGGAAGACCAACAAATGTGAAGCACTTCAAAGTTTTTGGAAGCAAATGCTACATCAAAAGAGAAGATGGAAGAATGGGAAAGTTTGACTCTCATGTGGAAAAAGGAATACTTGTTGGTTACTCAAGTACAAGAAAAGCATACAAGTGTTACAATCTAAGATTGAACAGATTTGTGGAAAGAAACAACGTAACAATTCATGAAACAGGTAGACTAGAATCAAAGGAAGAAGAAAACAAATCAATGGAACAACTTTTCAAAGAAGAAGATGAAAAATAAGTAGAAGAGGAAGATGAAGATGAAGAGAATCTAACAGAAGTAGAAGAGAAAGTTCAGAAAGTATATCCAAAGAAACCTAGCAAACGAGTATAGAAGAATCATCCTTTAGATCAGATTATTGGAAACAAAGATGCAGGAGTTGAGACAAGAAGAAAAATCTATTCACCAGAACAAACACACCTAGCACTCTTATCTACAATTGAACCAAACTGTTTTGAAGAAGCCAACAAGGATGAATTTTGGAATAAGGCCATGGATGAAG
>JZKD02S1549437.1:256620-281324 GCA_000966675.3 Picea glauca
GGGGTTACACACGAGGTTGCATTCGGGTAAGCTACGGGGACTAACCCTCCGTGGTTTAACTAATTGTGGTGGTCGGATCGTATTATGGGGATCACTTTGAGGTAAATCCACAATTACTACGTGGAAGCTTCTTAGTTGGTTTCGAGCTTGATACCCTGACTGTACGTTCGGATTGAACTGTCGACTGTTTCCGCCCAGGGGCTGACTGTGAATTGGTAACCTTAGTGGCCATAATCTTTAGGTTCTTACACAAGGTGACGGTGATGGGAAGTCTCACTGTACCTGGAGCAAACATTGGTCAAACTCACTCGGGCTCCTTGGAGGGTAAATCCACAATTACTGCGTGGAAGCTTGCACCAAGGTGTAAGTCTGTTAAGCAGGTCGCCATTGTAACTATTCCACCCTATCCCCACCCCTTCTGGACTTGATCATGTGACATTGGATTTCATCACCAACTAGTACGGTCATCAAAAGAAGGTCCTGTTTGCTTCGTTGTGATTCTTAGATTTTTTAGCATGTGCTGTTTCTTCTCGCTAGTTGGCCATAGATTTCTTTCGTCGACTCTTTTCTTCCGCCAACATCAACCCTCCACGACGCTCGCGGAGGCTAAAGGGACTTCCTCTAGAAAATATGGAAGGAGACACCCCTTTACCCCCTCATTCTACGGAGCAATCTCCTCAATAGAGCGAGGTTCAAAACACTACCACTTCTCAGGGAGAGGTTCCCGTCCCTTTGGAGAATTTTAGAATTGTTTCGGAATCCCCGGAAGCTTATCGCATTCCAGAGGGATATTAATGATAGATCCTCCACCTAAATTCTGCTGGAGAATTTGTTGTCATAAACCCTTCTGACGCTCCGGCCGGGTCTCCTCAAAACCCTTTACCCAATGACCCTTTTTGGACTAAGAACATTGTTCGGAGTCCACCACGCTTGGTGCGAGATCTTTATGGAATGGGGGAAGGCACCGACGTACCTTTCTCCTACACTATACCCCCAAATCACTTCACCGGTACTACCACTTTTCCAGCCACACCAACCGTTTCTCCGATCACACCACCCGTTGGCCCGAACGTAACATCCGTCGACCCGAGACCTACTATTCCCCTTCAGACAGCCCATTCGACAATGGCCGCACACATTCCGACCATCCCTGCTGGTAATGCGGTAGTTAATCAAGCTCTGATTGGCACACCTGTAACACCAAGACCAAATCTCCCCTTTGGATTTAGGGCACTGAATGCATCTGCCAATACCACTGCCCAAACCACTACTCAAATCATACCGGTAAGTTCCATACCTATCCAACAACCCGGAGGGACTGTCCTTGGCGGTTCTAACCCAATCAACAACACTGGTCAATCTTTTACGTCTGGCCCTCAAATCCTAGGAACTCTACCTCAAACTGGGGGGAATCCTCCCACTGGGGGACAAATTCCATTCGGAGGGCACCCTCATGCTAGGGGGAAACCTCAAGTCGGAGTCCACCATCAACCATAAGGACAAAATGTGTCCGTTGCACCCAATCCGTGGAACATCCCTTTTCAAGGAAATCCGCATGCCTCCATGGGACAAACTGTACCTACCGCATATAACCCATGGAGCGTTCCTTTCTCAGGAAACCCACACTTCCCGGAAAGACAAAATTTGCAGACTCTGCAACAACCTCCTTATGGAAAAATGCCCAACCCGACCCATATTCCTCAAAACCCATCTGGTTATCCTCTGCTCACACATGCTTCTCAAAACACTTCAAATCCTATGTACCTTGGTCAAAACCAACCTCACATGAGAGGGACCATGAGTTATAATTATCCACATAACCCAGTATTAGGCCCCACTGGTGTTCCTCTGCCGCACCAGCATTATCCACAGGTTAACCAACAACTACCTTTTCTAGCCACCCTGGACCTTCCAGACTTGTCTCGGTTAACGAATGATCCCATTCATCATTCTTCGGTTTGGCCGGCTATTCTAGCAAATCTCCCTTCTGATATCCCAAAATTCGACTGAAAATCCAGAGAAGACCTGAAAAACCACGTGATGACGTTCCATTTGTGGTGCTCATCCAAATCCCTCATGGACGATTCTATTCGTTTGCATCTTTTCCAACGGACACTTATGGGTTCCAAAGCAAAATGGTATATTGAATTACCACACGCATCTTTTTACGATTTCAACTCCCTCGCCATGTCCTTCCTCACGGACTTCCAACTGCCCATCCGATACGAGATGGGTACTGAACTATTAACCTCTCTTCATCAGACAACTTCCATACACATCTACGATCATATCCATGAATGGAGAAGACGACGAAGGATAATCAAAGCGGTCATCCCTGACCAATTATTAGCGGAATGGTTCATGAAATCATTACTACCTAAGATCGCTCGTGATGTTTCCATGGGCGGGATGGTCACCGAGGAAGAAGCCATCGCCCGAGATCAGTACTTAGACTTAGTATATTCACAATCCGATACTTTGTATGAGTTGATATCGAACGCTACCCGTCCCAATAACGATCCGTCCAAACCATCCACTACTTCGCATGCGGATGGAGTTATTGGCTCCATCAAAACTCAATCTACTACTCAGTCTACTGGAACAATCTAGCGGCCCGCCTCCACGACCGCCCCCAGTTCGACTGCACCCTCTTCTACCCCCACCCAACCTCAGGTCTCTGATGTGAATGTGGTCCAATCCACCCCTTCACAACAACTCAGGGGCAAGAAGAAAGCGAGAAACAAAATAAAGAAGAACAATAACAATGAACAACCCAAGACCCAACCACAAACCCCTACTTCCGGAAAACAACCATAGTGAAAACCGAAATTCCCATGTCTCATTTGCGATGACGATCACTACACTCGAGACTGACCACATCGTGATGAAGTGGCTAAAATTCTTAAGGGAAATTCGCAACCCGCTGTGCTCACTCAGCCTTTTCCGCAACAACAACCTTTAGTTGCACAAACCCCCACACCAGGGGGCAGTTCCAACCAACCCCATGATGAGGCCTCGACAAGTGCACACATTTAAATGTTTAACGGGGTTAATCTAACCACTCGTTCTGCGAGATATGACATGCCAGTTAAACCTGATAAGCCGAAGACTGCTAACGGTTCTTCGCCAGATCCTTTACCATCTGTTGTTAATCCTCCATCTGTTAGCCCTCCATCCGGGCCACTTCAGATTGAGAAACCTTCTTTTCAATCCATCCTACACCCTCCTAAGAGCACCATCCAGAAATCCACTTTCAATCCTAATTCACGGGTTGCCCAAAATTACAATATTGTAGAAGATTTGGCCCAAGCTCCGTGTGCCATGTCTGCATTGGAAGTGTTACAACACTGTCCTAACTAGCGCAGGATGATCTTAGCTTCTATTGGTGCTTTTGATCCCGAGTCATCCAATTACATCACGTTTAATCTGGACGACCATCAACCATGACTCTCCCACCAGCTAGCTTTCCAAATCGATGTTGTTGTTCACAATCAACAAATCCATCGAACCATTTTGGATGAGGGAGCCTCCACCTGTGTCATGTCTCTACCCTGTTGGAAAGGTTTGAAATCACCTTCCCTTAACAAATCCCCCAAGATGTTACGCACTTTCGATGGACGAGGTTTCCATCCTCATGGATTATTACAATCCCTCACCGTTCAATTGGGCGGAAAAACTGTTACCGTTGATGTCGAAGTGGTCGATGCTCCCCTCGATTACAACCTATTACTCGGAAGAAGTTGGTTCTACGCTATGACCGTTGTCGCCTCGTCAGTGTTTCAATGTGTACAATTCCCTCATCAAGGAAAAATTGTCACCATCGATCAACTTGATTTTTGTATACCCGACGCCCGCATCCCTGCCACCAACAACATTCCTTTTTTGGGAGATCACGTAGTTACGTATGAAATCATTGGTGTTGTCTTATTGAAAGATTCTAGCCTCATGGGTACCTTCCCTACACCACTTCCACCTACTACACATCATATTTCCGCCGTCAATATGATCTTGACTTTGTCGTATCAATCCTTGGAATCATCTGACCCTTGGATTGTGCCTAGTCCTTTGGAATTCGATGGACTCAGTGAAACCATGCCACTCAGCTCAGCTGAGGCTGCAGACGTAGCTATTCAATCTGCCTCTCCCTCTTCAAACACTTCACATTCACTAGAACCAGACACTTACTCGGTGCCCTCATGGTTGAATTCCCTATCATCTTCCATCGATTACATTTCCCACATTTTTCCTTCGGACGAATCTATCATGGAAATGCTTAGCATTGACGATTTTCCCTGGGATGAAAACCACCATCGACCCTCTTTTCTTCTGTCTTTGGAAGAAGTACAAGACATACAATCTGTCTTCCCCCCCCCGATGTTACCAATTCTCCACAATCCCCTATCCTCACCCAAGATACTTTCTCTAAGGAAAACATGGGTAACATCTTTACCACAATCACAATTGACATTTCAATCAAGGAAGGTGTCGTGGAAAACATTAATCTTGGTGCTAAATGCATGCCCGACGAAGTGGTTTCTTACACCGCTTTGTTCAAGGAATTCCATGATGTCTTCGCATGGAGCTACAAAGAAATGCCAGGGATTGACCCTTCCATTGTCATAAATGAAATCAAGACTTACCCGAACGCAAAACCGGTTCGACAGAAACTCCGCCCGGTTCACCCCAAGAAACTGGCAGCTATAAAGGTAGAAGTTGAAAAAATTCTAAAATTTGGCTTTATCTACCCCGTCCCTTTGACGGAATGGTTCTCTAACCTCGTTCCGGTTGCCAAGAAACAAGGGACCATCCGTGTCTGCGTAGATTATCGTGATCTCAACAAAGCTTGTCCCAAAGACAACTACCCTACACCTTTTATCGATCAAATCATCGATAATTGCACGAGAAGCATGATCTTCTCTTTCATGGATGGATTTTCTGGATACAACCAGATCAAAATCTTACCTGCTGATCAACATAAGACATCCTTCATCTTCCCTTGGGGAACTTTCGCCTACTAAAAGCTACCTTTTGGCCTTAAAAATGTTGGTTCTACTTTCCAGCGAGCCATGTCATATGCTTTTCACGACGTCAAACATATCGCCGAACCTTACCTTGATTATTTACCCGCCCATTCATCCAACCGACCCGATCATATTGGTCACTTACGGGCAATTTTTCTTTGATGTCATTTCTATCATATTCGTCTGAACCCACATAAATGCATTTTCGCCGTCGAATCCGGTCGACTCCTCAATTTCATCATCTCCAAAGATGGGATCAGGGTGGATCTCTTGAAGATCAAGGCCATTCTAGCCTTACCCCCACCCACCAACTTAACCCAACTTCAAAGTTTGCAAGGCAAAGAAAACTTTCTCCGTCGTTTCATCTGCAATTACGCCGAGATCACTAAAGGATTTATGCGGCTACTGCAAAAGAACGTCCCTTTCATCTGGGATGACACTATCCAATGGTCATTCGACGCTCTCAAGCACGCTTTGAGCCATGCTCCTTTGTTACATCCTCCCAAATATACAAAGGATTATATCCTTTACTTGGCCGCTTCTACTTCCACCATTGTGATGGTGTTGGTTCAAGAGGATGCTAACGACGAAGAATACGTGATTTATTATCTGAGCAAGAGTTTATCCGGACCCGAACTCAGATATTCACATGTCGAGAAACTGGCTATGGTAGCTGTCATTGCTATCCAACGATTCTGCCACTACATCCTATTACGCACCACCATGGTAATCGCAGACTCCAACCCCTTGTACCACATCTTAACACGTCAAGTACTTGGGGGAAAATATTCGAAATGGATCGTTATTCTTCAAGAATTCGATCTCGAGTTTACAAAGGCCAAAGCCAAGAAATCCCTGGTGTTTGTCAAGCTCATCTGTTCTCTCCCAAGTGCCGATGAAAACATTGAACCTAGAGACCCTCTTCCTGATGAGTCTCTCTTCCTCATCAACACCTCTGACCCTTGGTATGGAGACATTCTCCTCTACCTTCAAACTCAAAATTTTCAGCCCAACATCTCTCGAGAAGAGCATCGACGCATCCGTCACCACTCTCGCCATTATCTCATCCTCGACGACACTTTGTATCGCCGTGGTATTGACACCATTCTTCGGCGATGTCTGATTCATGAAGAGGCTGAACGCGTTCTGAATGATTGTCACCTTGGTGCTTGTGGCGGTCACCTTTCCGGGATGGCCACAGCCCAAAAAATCCTACGTGCCAGCTACTTTTGGCCCTCGATTTTCAAAGATTGCATCGAGGCCATCAAAAAATGCCCACCCTGCCAAATCTTCAACAAGAAGGCACACACCCACCCTACTGCGCTGCATCCCATTATTGCCATCGGCCCTTTTTCCAAATGGGGTATTGATTTCATGCAATGTAAGCCTACCTCAGCCGGGGGGCACGGTTACATCATCGTCGCGGTCGATTATTTCACAAAATGGGCTGAGGCTATGCCTACCTTCCTGAAAGATGGTCGTACTCTAGCTCTATTCCTCTTCAACCACATCATTACTCATTTTGGCGTACCACATGCCATTGTCACTGACCATGGTGCACACTTAAAAAACCAGATGATGAGCGAATTACACGTCAAATTGGGTTTTCGCCATGAAAACTCATCCCCTTACTACCCTCAAGCAAATGGACAAGTTGAAGCTATCAACAAAGTCTTAAAAACCATGATCCAATGCATGGTAGGGGAAAACAAGACATCATGGAATTTACAACTATTTTCCACTCTCTGGGCCTATCGCACGTCTATGAAAACCTCAACTGGATTCACTCCTTTCCAGTTGGTCTATGGAATTGAGGCCGTCCTACCAATCGAGTGTGAAATTCCGTCACTCAAATTGAAAGTAGAACTCCTGCCCCATACTTCTGTGGAAGAAGAACGATTCTTATACCTATCCAAGCTGGACGAAACACGCCGTGATGCTGCTCTCGTTAATGAGGCACATCAGAAACGAATTAAAATTCAATATGAAAAATCCGTCCAACCTCGAGCCTTTGCAGAAGGAGACTTATTCCTCATTTATGACCAAGCACACGATAAATTGGGAACAGGAAAGTTAGAACCTATGTGGCACGGTCCTTACATCGTGAAGCATGTTTTACACAGAGGTGCTTATGAACTAGTAGATCATGATGGAATTTCCCTGGGAGAGCCCCAAAACGGGCTTTACCTTAAAAAGTGCTATGCCTAGATCACCCAGCGTCTGTACTTTGTACATTATTGTATTTTTAGTTTGGTGTGTCTTTTCTTTCGCGTGCTCGAGTCTTTACCGTTGCCACTCATGATTGTGCCTGTGTTTTCATGCGTAGATGATGTCTTCCTTTCCTATCTTTTTTGGGTTCATGGATGGCACCAGCCGACATACCCGAAACATTGCCTTGGAAGCATGGGTTATTTATCAGTTTGACGAGGTGGTGAGTTCAGGAGGCATCTGTTTAGGACCAGCAACCAACAATATGGCAGAATATCACGTTGTCATTAGCCTCCTCCCTAGGTATCTCTCGTATCATTATTTACTTAGACTCCCAACTCATGGTTTATCAACTCAACCGCATCTACGCTATCCATAGTCCTATCCTGCTACGCCTACACTTGCAAGTTCGCCATCTCGAACGAATGTTTGATTACATTGAATATAGACACATTCCAAGAGAACTGAATAGTGTTTCAGATTCGTTAGCTAATTATATCATGGATCAGTATTTAGCCCACTGATAAGATTCAATGAAAGAAAAAATTGTACATTACATGTAAATTAAAACACATCACAGACATCATCATGTATAAACCATCGGCATCATAAAACTTGAAACTGTATATATATATATATATATATATATATATATATATATATATATGGCGTGACTAAAATGTTTACATTACATCAAAAGTCTGTAAGAGAACAAAATATTGGGTCCATCCACCCATACAACATCGCCAGACAAGGCATACAAAAATATGACCTCGGGGAAACTCTAATCTCCCCACACTACGTTGTGCTCTAAGTAGCATACTACTGCACGTACTACATGACTCAACAGAGAATTGATATTCTCTGGCACCCCTACAGTGTGTCGCTGCAAATGCAAAGGCACGTCCCCCCTCCGCAGAGGAGGGATACCCATCGTAAGGCCCTGGAGGTTCCTCTCAACCTCCCGGAGGCCAGCCACCGGTACTACTGGGTCTGCTACAATTGGGATGCCGCCATGACGTCCTAGCACTGGTACATCCGTTGGGTGCATTGCTCCCTTGTATGCACATCGAAGACAAAAACATCCGTTAAGTCTCTCTTACATACCCAAAAAAAGACATATACATCAAAAACTTAAAAAAAAAAACTAGACAAGGTATGGATTAGTCTCTTACCTGACTCGTCCCAATCTTCCCCCTCGGGCAAAATCAGGTCCATACTCCCACGAAAGTCTACATCGGCATACAGGAAGTCCTCGATCCAGAGGTACTGCCACCTCAACCAGGAAAAGAAATCACCGGTAAAATGGAACTCTGACTCTGAAACTAACCTCGGAGATAGGCTAGTCCACCTCTCCATTTGAGGCTCATCCACTGGTCGTACTACCAGTGCAATCTGAGGTTGCATCTGAGGGATGCGCTCTAGGAAAAACGAGACTAAGAAGGAGCCATAGCCAAACTTCTTTTGGCCATTCCTGCACCGAGAGATTTGTTCCTTCACATTCCGAAGGAACGCTGCACTCCAATTCAACAGTGTTGGCTCTAAACACTGAACACCATAGGCCACCTATGATCTCGAAGCCAAATGAGCACTAGTGCTACCAGTCGCGCTAGTGATAGCAAACAATATAGATCAAAGAGGCAGATCTCGTATATCCTTGATAGGGATCCTGCCCCCTACTAACCTTGCTCCCGGAACACAGTGACGTGCCAGATACACGTCCACCTGCTCAGGTAATGCCCTCTGCCCTGTAAAATCTATGGGGACCCCTCTTTTTGAGAGGTCGGTCAAAAAGTACACATCTTCCAACTCAATGGTCAGGATATGTGTACCAATACGGAATCCCTGCTCCATGACATCCCAAATACCAATCATGTGCTCAAGGAGTAGAACCTCACTTTTCATTTTTTGCAGTTTGAAAAACTTGAGCAAGCCACAGGCCCTCAAAGCGACCCGCGTACGGGGACTCCGTATAGAGGCTATATCATCCATCTCGTGTTCCCTCTCTTTCCACTCAATCATGATTGTCGAATATACCTACAAAACAAAAATTCAAAATTTTCATCATTCCCCACGTTTTTGTGATTTCGGCGATTTTCAAAAAGCATTTTAAAACATGAAAACAAATGCCCATGACATCTAAAGGCAACCAATCATCAATTTTAACCACCACATCCTTAAATATTCACTAAACAATGATTAAAACATGGTAAAAAATGTAAAATGATTTGAGGGGGTGCGTGGGCCCATGAGGGGAGTTTTTGCAAATTTCTTTGGTTAAAATGGTCGGTCTAATCAATTTTTGGGGTGTGGACATCCTAACAACCCTTTTCCAATATGTTTTTGTAAACAATTTCCCCCATTTTATTAACTTTTAAAAGGAGGCCGATTTGGTTCAAAAGGGGCGACCTAGGGATTTGTGTTTTAAATTAATAATGCTATGAAAATCAACTTGGAACCATGCAATTGAAAGAGAAAATAATGAACACCTACCTGGTTCGAACGGTGTGCGAAACGATCAATCGTAGCTCCGGAAGCGAGAAAAACAAGATTTGCTCCAATTGAGATTCTCCAACACTCCACAAAATCCTTGCAAATGAAATGGTAAATGAGTTTTTCAAATCAATTCATCTTTATAAAATTGCATTTTTTCATGAGGTATGGTCATTTTGGGTTTCTCTAATGGTGTAAATGACTTCACTAATCTCCGGTTTATAGTTTCTGGCATCGCAGGTTTATTGGCAGTTCTAATGTATCTTTCACCTTGTCATATCTATGAGCATAGTCTTAGTTTGTTCTCGAGCTCGACAATATGAGAACGCAACTGGGTAAACTTTTATCTCTTTTTCAGACCCGTATGGATATGATCACACGAAAAAGGAACCCCCCTGGAGTCTCTTTTAAACCCTTTTCAGACTCTCTAAATATGAAAAGATTGTCGAGTGATCTTGCTTCCTTTCACACTCGTTAAAAGGTCAGAAAGGGCATCTTTCAAGTGGTAGTTTAACCCTTTGTCGGTCTCGATGGACTATTGTACGAAAAAGGAACTGAGATATTTATCTTTTAAGCGTTTTTCCAAACTCTATAATCCCAAAAAAACTTCGAGTTTTCTGTCTTTGAACTCGTTAAAGAAAACATTGACAGGCCCATATGGGAACGAACCCTTACTTCTTCCGATTCGTTAAATAAAGGAAGAGGAACTTACCGAAGGTAAGTTATAACGAGCATGTGTTATTCTCCTTGAGCTCATTAAATTAAAAAGAGGTACTCATCTATCTGGATGGGGGAAAAATTGAAAGGAGCAAGCCAAGCAATCTCTTGAGAACACCATCTAGCACTTCTTAGAGTCGCCCTTGAACACGACACTTTGTCATTCGCTCATATCATAATCCGCTGAACCTCTACACTGAGCCAATCCTTGAGTTTCCTTTCACTCCTTTGGGTCACTTGACGCAAGTCATAGTATCCATTGCACAGTTTTGGTCCATGTCACGTTTTGCTGTTGTGCCACAGTGTTCAAGGGAAGTATCTGCCTCAAGAGTCATCCATCCCAAATATCTTACCTCAAAACCTGTGTCATTCCATGTCCATTTAATCCACCAATCACATCTCTATGTTTGTTTCATGTTGTTGATGGGGGATACATCAAGGCTCTCCCTTGACGAGTCTATTCCTGTCGACTCCAACACATTATCTGGGAATTAGACTTAGAAACTAATTAGTACTTTGGGACCTGCATGCCTCAATGGCAGTCCTCCTCACATTCGACAATTGGTTTACATCATTGACCTCTGATTGAATGATTCCATGAATGTACAACTTCATCTCATCTATTCACGTTCGGTGAAATGTACTAAGATACCTTGGGAATCATTGACATTAATGGTGATCTCCCTTGCACTTGTTAATGGTTTACCTCATTGACCGATAATCAAGTGGTTTCTACTGTGTTCGACACCAAGACATCTATTCACATGGTTAGAATCGTATCGCGTAGGGATTGGTAAGAAGACCCTGGGTTGAGTAGTTCACCTTAATATATGTTTCGTCCAGGTTGCGAAGGAGTTCTGGACAAAAAACACATACATTGTTACATATATCCACTTTGTATTTGTCGTGGCTATGTCTTATCGTCTCGTAGATCCACTATGTATTCTTCATGGCTACGATCAGTCTGAGTCATCAAAGTATAGATCCACAGTGTATCTTCGGTGGCTATACCCTTTTTTATCAATACAATTATGGATCCGCAGTGTATATTATGGCGGCCATATCTCAAATCTTGATCATCCAAGCATAGGTATGCCTGCCTTGGGTTTTGAATTATGTCATGATATTTTTTGGATGTTGGTGTGCAGCTTCCATCAAGTTCTCCAAGTATATACCCTTGCTTGAACATCTACAAAGTATTTCAGTCATCAGTTCGTATCTTCTGACTTCGCACTTTGGGGGGCATTCTGTTACACGTCAAAATTGCTAAGTGTCGCATTGTCCCTGTCAATCATCGTAAGTGTCGCATCTTCCCTACAACTTTCGCAAGTTGATCACTAGTGTCGCAAATGATGTTCATACATGATGCCATGATAATGACACTAAGGAGGCACTTATAACACCTCACGTGACTGATTTGGAAGAGGAGAACTGGTTCACTGGAATAAAATATCTCTTGACACCTGAAATAGACCCCGAAACATCATTTTGGAGGGGCAACGCTCCCCTACTATAGCTGCAGAAGTGCTGGAACTCCTCTACCATGATTCAAGGATCATTATAACACCCCTCAGACCCTTATGGAGGAGCGCTACTCATCTTGAGAGAGTTGGCGCTTTTCCAAGGCTCACCAGGAGCGCTACAACGCTCTGATGCCCGTTCTAAGAGAGGGCTCCCTATTTTGGGTCAGTTGTTAGCCCATTGAGGAGAATAAGGGGAGGATCATTCAAGATTAGGAGGCAGTTGTGCTCAAATTCTTGGTTTCACCAAAAGATTCCTGATCCAAGGAGAAGGTTCCCAACTGGTTCTAAACATAACTCAAGAGGTTAACCCCCTCCCAACCTATATAAACAGGCTCTATGATGGTGGAACGGGAGAAGAATAATTGAACATATGAAACTTATGATCTTGGAGAAAACTGACAGTCAGCCAAAGGAAAGTGATCAGTGAAGCTGTTTTTATCCAGGTTGTGGATCTTTCAGGCAAGGGTTAGAAGAAGAGGACTTCACAAAGTTGTCACATTCGCATCTACAATTGTAAGTATTGTTGTCGTTATTCTCATTAATATGACACACTTGGCATGTTTCTTTCTAGTTTGTGTTTAATGTCACATGAACTTATCATTTATTGATAGATCTATTTTCAAGCTAATGTCAATAGAGTAGGAAGTGGTTGTATCTTGTTTTGTCCACAGACCTCAACGAGGAGCAAAAGGATTGGAGCGCAACTCGGAACATGCAGGGACAAACGTCGATTAAAAGGTACTTATGTTATCCTCCCTTCTCATGCATTAGTTTAGATATATTTGAAAGGAATTCAGTGTCCACATTAAGCATTTTTCTATCTAGGGTTAAGGTCAAGCCTTAGAGGTGATCTACCTGTCCGTAGGGAGATTTTCCTACAACATACATTGTAAGGGTTTTTGTGATTTGTTGGAGGCCCATAACCTTCTTAAGTTTGATTCTATGAAGATTGTAACATGCACCACACTTAGATTCCTTCTCCACATGAAGGATTAGTCAAAACATAAGCACTTAGGAGGTTAAAATCCATATTTTTTTCCTCTTCTTGCTCTCGTTTTTCCACATGGATGGCTTTCTTTGATTGTAAAAAATTAAGTTGGAATCATTCAAATATCACATATATAACTACTTGCATTGGGACCAAAAATTGAACATCAATATTTGAGTATGCTCTTCTCTCATGCCATAAAGAGATCTTGAGAATTAGAAAAAGTGATTGAGGGAAAACTTCATCTCCCTTAAAGACAAAATATTTAGGAGAGGACAACAGCCCCCTCGGGACTCCTCTTAGTTTTTTTTTCAAACACATCTTAAATTTGTAAGGGGCCATACATGCCCACATGCTCACATGCTACAAAGATAGGATAGTTTTTGAGTTTAATTTCTTAGAATACATCACTAGGGAAGTTTAAAGGTTTTGTAATGGGCCCATACATGCCCACATGTCCACAATATAGGATATTTTTTGAAGCTTTCTTAGATTAAATCTCACTAGGAAGTTAAAGGAATGGTAAGGAGCCATATGTTCACATGCTAGTTCTCTAGGGACTTTAAAATTCCACAAGGTTGTACCAATGACATTTAGTAAGTTAGGTAATCAAGAATTGTAAGGACCACATGAAGTCCACATGTAGCAAGGTGACACCTAACTTATTAAAAATTAGGCACACATTCACTTCTTCACACACAAAGTCACCACTCACTCATATAGTTTTCATCTCGAAACATGGAGGTTGAAGTAAATGTCCTCCAAAGGGATTCTGAAGCACCCCACCCTTTTCTTGATGAAACTATCCACTCCCACTTAATTTCAATGAGATTGGTTCACACCCCCAATATCTCAAACAACCACATATAAATTTTTTCTAAAAACTCACTAATTTTTCCTCCATAGGAGGTGCCAAAAGAAATTTTTTAGTCTAGGTAGGATATCGGGGATAGGCATCCAAATAACTCCCTGTTATTTGGTTCTCACATCCTCAAACAATAGAAGTTGTCAAATAGGGAACTTTAAATCCTCTAAGTCAAGTGTTCCTACACCATAAGGCAGGGAGATACCATGAAGGGTTGAAGGTCGAGGTCCATTAGTTCTGTGTGTGCATCCTTGAGTCACCTACCTCTTGAACAGGATCTAGTTGATGATCCATTTGTTAGGATGAAAATCTAAATGTCGCACTTTGACCAAGGTACCTAGTGACCAAAGTTTAGGACATCTACCCAGGTGGAAATTGTGGGCTAGAATTGCACCTTGATCGGATTTTGTGTGGCTATTGGGAAATATCACCAGCTCTTTTGGAATATGCACCCTCTATCCCTCATTATAACTGATTACTTCATCCTTCACTAGTTTCTCTTCCAGTGGCTTCAGACCCCACTGTTGAGTGCTATTGGAAGGTCCAGTTCTATTTGAGAGGAAGGACGTTACGTATTTTAGGACAGGAGAATTTGTTTTCTTTGTTCTCTCACATGGACAAAAACCACTTGCCCACATGTATGCTTCTTTATCAATTGATTTATGTATGATGCTATTGTGATTACATACGATTGTGAGATATTGTGAAGGTACAAAAAATCATAAACAAAGACTCTTGTTCATTTATTTCTCTCATCACCATTTGCACACATCCACTTGGCTAGTTGGACATCATAAGGGACCCAGAGAATCCCTGTCATTCCAGACACTTGCTAAATATTGCTCCCATTCTAGGGGAAGTTCCTAGTCTTTCCAACTCATCAACTCTACCTTCTCATACTCCTGTGAGTGCTAATGTCTTGGGATCAACTTTGCTCGATTCCTCTTTACTTGGGTCCACTTCCCAAGTTAAAACATCCACCCACTTTCATTTACAAGGAAGTGGGGGGCACACTTCTTCCCTAGGAGGACGTACATCCCCACCTATCCCTCCTCATGGATCTCCCCTCATGGGTCAGGGACACACAACACTCACATCATGGCTGGAACGAGCCCTCTTCAGGGGTCAGGCACACAAAACATACCCACCATGATGGGAATTAATCCTCCACCACAACCCGAGATGCCATACTTGGCTTCCCTCAACATACTGGATTTGACTAAGATTACCAATGATCCTATATTGCATGACCCCACATGGCCCACAATGCCTACCAAACTCCCTTAAAAATTCCCAAGTCTGAAGGAAAAGTAGGAGACAACCTAACCAACCATATCATGACCTTCCACTTATGGTTCTCTTCAAACAACATCATGGATGAATTTGTTCATTGAGATTATTTCAATGCACACTCATTGGACCATTAGCCAAGTGGTATGTAGAATAAATAACTGGGTCCCATGTGACCTTTGAGTCTTTGGCCAAAGAAATTTTGACCTTCTTTCAAATACTAATCCATCATTGCAATGGTCTCAAACTACTCTCAGAGTTTAAAAAATCCTCCGCTAAACACATCACTGACCACATTCATGAATGGCGTCAGAGACATAGTCTATGTAAAGTAGAACCCACCAATAAATAATGCCTTAATTGGTTTCTCAAATCACTTGTTTTCCTTCTTTCCAAGGATGTGGTCGCCACGTTCCCCTAGTCTAAAGAAGAATCCATCGGCAAGGCTCAATAGTTTGAGATCATTTATTCAGAATCATGATACTTATATATGGTACTACTTGATGCCTAGAGACCCATACCATTCATCCAAGACAAACCCGAGTTGTCTCACTCCATGGATGGATTGATTGGTACCACTACACACCACAATCCACATCTCCAAAAAACACCTATGTATGGAACACCTCAATATCTGTCGGTATATGGAGGACCCCCTTGTTATCCTCCTCCCCCTTATCAACAACCATATCATGTTTCCCTCCCTCCACCCATAACTGAACCCCCCCTAACACCCCCAATACGCCCACCAACCCAACCAAGTTATAGTACCCCCTCTACATATGCTTACACCCTAAACACTATTGAAAGATCCACACCTTCCTATGTACCTTACATATCATTACACAAAAATAATTCATACTTTCCATTTCCTAACCCTCCATGACCAATGGATCCACCACCAGGACACCCACACATTAGGGTTAATTTTGTTCATCCCTCTCCTGTTCAACAATATCAAAATTTTGAACAACTGAATACGGAAATTCTGACCCATCAGTGGAGTAATGCCAAAAATAATGGAAAAATCCGAAACAATAATAACCCAGGACCAGGAGGGAACCAAAACCAGACCCAACAGAACCAATCAGTCGAGGGAAACCAGAATCAAGGGAAACAGAATCCCCAAGGGGGGAATAAAAAAATATGCCAAGGGAAGAATAACAACACTCTTTGGAAAAACTACCCTTGTTCACTTTGCGGTGAGTATGGCCATTATACCCAACATTTCCCTCAAATTGTTACTTTAAATGGATGAAAGAATCTGGAAATGGACCACATCCCCCAGTACCGCCTGATCCCCAACAATCCCCACAACAATATGTNATGTTACAAAACCCCATCCCCCACCAAGGGGTAATGAACACCAAAAAGGAGATGCATCCGGCCCCACCATAGATGGGATAGTATGAAAACCTAGGCACTCCTACATATCGCACTATCCTACCCACTAGTGAAGAAGAGGTCCTTCTACAAATGTGCAGTCATCAATACAACACACCCTTGACTCTACTCCCACTACCTCGGAAGCAACTCCAGTCACAACTAGCCAACCTTTGATGATTGCTCACCCTAATACTGAACCACCTCTTTGTATCCCTTGCAACCCATTACGACGGAATGTCAACAACTCTCAGGCTAGGGTAGCACACAATTATAGTCTAGTCGATGACTTGGCACAATCTCCTGCTGCCATGTCAGTTTTGTAAGTCCTTCAAACCTGTTCTACCCAATGAAAGTTGTTACTTTCCACTCTGGGGGAAGTTGAACCTGTTGATACTCGCCTCATCACCTTTGATCTTGATAGTGGGGAACCCTGTCTCCTCGCTATGGTCGCTTTCCAAATACTGGTTAAAATCTGGAACATCAGAATTCATTGTTGCATCATAGATGAAGGTGCATCCACATGCATCATGTCTAAAAATGTATGAAAAAAATTGGGTTCCCCTGAGATACTACCATCAGCCATCACTTTGAGAGATTATGATGGATGACCATCCTCTCTTGAAGGGCTCTTTCAAAATGTCCCCATTGAACTTAGGGGAAAAACTATCCTCATTAACATTGGAGTTATTGATACTCTGCTCAATTACGACATCTTGTTTGGGCATAGCTACATGTATGTGATGAAGGTTGTGGCCTCTTCTGTGTTTCATGCAATGATGTTCCCCCACAATGGGAAGATCATCACTATCGACCAAGTGTCACATTACGAGCCCAACCATTCCTCCAACATCAATAATATCCTACCTTTTGTCCACACTAATCCTGATGCTTACCCACTCATCGAAATGGGTCCTAGAATTTTCAAAGACCCATCCTTGCTAGGGAAATACCATGGAGAACCTTTTCTCATACATCCCTCAGCACAAGTATGTGTTATCTCGTCCAATGGAACAGAAACTAGATATACCCTTCCTCCAATAGAGTCTTCATTAGTATCTGATGTCCCAATAGTTGCAGAGCTCCTTCCTCAAGAATCCCTTGAGAACTCTTTATATCCACCTATTATTGATTACACCCTCCCCTAGGGCCACATCCTAGTTTTGGAGACAATCCCCTTGTTGGCACAGGGGAAAACCCAAGGTTCAACACTACAACAACGCACCAACAAAGACCTAACTACCAACCCTTTCAGCAACACCTGCGAAGGAGATGAAGTCTCACCTGAGGTAGAGGCAGGGGTGGTTGCAATATTAAGGTGTATGCAACCTTAGCTAGGACACATATATGTGATTGTACTACTTAATAAAGAACTTAGCACCGTCAGTTCATCAATATATAATCATTAATCACTTCGTTGATAAAGCAGGGCTTCGCAACATTCACACTGTTATAACGTACTTAAGCACTTAGCATCAATAGATAGGTCAGATCTAGTAGATCAAGCACTAAGAACATTCATATGGATCAAATCTAATATTCTGACATATTATTAGCACTAATCATAAGCAAATCTATCTAATCATCTTAAAGCACTTAGAAAAAGAAGACATAAACACATTAAGACAAGTACAAAGAAAGGAAACACAATGTTTACATGGTTCACCCCCACTGTTATTGGACTAATTGGTAGGTGCAAACAGTAACATATCTCCCTAGATCCACCTGGATCTAGAACAAAATAGGAAAGGACATGACTCTTTCCCTAAGTTTTGACCATTGAATCGACTAGTAGGAAGGAACAAGTAACATACCTTTATATTTCTTCTTAGGGTCTCTGTTGCTCCTGCTTCGCTCCGGTGCTCTCGTGAAGTTAAGACCAAGACAACACAAACAAACCAAAGTGAATATAGCACAATATATTCAATAGTCAACCTATGTGTATGATCAAGGAATTACACAATAAAGTGAAAATAGATTTATGGGAAAGGGACATCCCACTGTATCATATTGATGGAAAGTGAATATTACAACCTGATAGCCTTGATGTCACAAGCTTCCTTTCGATGGCTCTGGGCTCTAATACACACACTTTCTTAATCCTTGTATGAAGAAGATCAAATTCTCTTGATAGACCTGCTAGAGTCTCCAAGCTGTTGTTCAAGCTAAGTCCTTCATATAATTCTTTCACCAATTCTCCAATGAATCTTTCTTAACCTTTTCCATGAGAATCCCCTCAATATATAGGAGAGAATGAGTTATTTACTTGGATAAGAATGATCCCACAATATCTGGGAATCCAGTACAAGCATAACCATTCGAATGCCAACCCATCCTTCTAGAAGATTCCTTTCTAGAAACATCGAGAATTCATCTTTTTCCATGCTTTAGGAAGAGTTTGCACCCTATATATTCAACACAGTGAGAGAAGTTTGCACCCTGGCTTAAGGCAGCCTACGAGAATCAGACATTCTCGCACCCAAATGTATTAGCATCCTGTGAACCTTCTTCAAAAATGAGTTTTTTGGGAAGAGATGAAAGTAACTTTTCTCAGGAGAAAGTTCTTATGAAGAGCCTGAGTACACCATCATCAATACATCATAATGATGACCAAAAGTATGGGTAATAGAATGCCTCCCAAAGTATGAGGTTGGAACCAGTGATAACCGAAATACTTTGTAAGCTGCATGTGTGTGTCGGAAACCAGGAGCACACCTAATCGGAAACCTGTGAACAACCAAGCATCTACATAATATAATATATATTAATTTTGAGGTAGGCATTCCCATACTCAGATCGCAGACTGATGACATTGTAGACATGGGTCATGGCCACCAATCATACACTGTGGATCTATGTGAGAAATTTCAAATTAAGACGACATAGCGACGAGACATACACAGTGGATCTATGTGTCGCAAATTATACATACTCCACCGCAACCTGGACAAAAGAGATGATATCTAGGGTCTTCAATCTCATCGCCCAAAGTACGAATCTAACCATGTGATTACATGTGTTGAAGTCGAACATGGAAGAAACCACTTGATTACCCGTCATTGATGAAACCGTTAACAACTGTGAGGGAAATCACCATTGATGTCAATGACTCCCAAGGTACTCTAGTACAATCCATCGAGTGTGAATGAATGAGTTGAAGTTGAACATTGGATGAAATCTTTCGATCAAGGGTCAATGATGTAAACCCACTGTCGAAAGCGAGGAAACCTTCCATTGAGGCATGCAATATCCAAGGTACCAAAGAATTTCTAATTCTTGATTCCAGATAATGAGCTGAATTCAATGGAACAAAACTCGTCACAGGAGGGCCTTGATGTATCCCCCATCAATGACATGAAATGAGTAATAGATTTTGAAGGTGAAACAGAGTATGATGTAAATTGAACATGACACAGGGAAGGATGACACTGATTCCAATGATGGATGTTGCTTTGGATGGGTGTTATCACTAGAATTTCATCTGCAAATGGTTACAGGAATCCATCATCTTCAAAACACCCATTATTTCATCCATGGCTTAGAAAATCATTTCCAAAGGGCACAAAACTACACACCTAGTTAAAAAATCATCATGCGCTAAGGATACAAAGGCAACACACACATGTGCGACAGTTGAATAACGTCAAAAAAGTGCATATGCACCCGATGAATGAATGTGGATGAAAAAATCCACGCACACCTTAGAATGACACATTTATGATTTTGGTCGGCCTTCCACCCACTTCTGGTTCATCTCCCAAGTTGATTTGACACCCAAATCCAAGCTGAATTCGAGTGGGGTCTAGTCAAAGACCTAAGGGTGCCCTAAAGAGCCCCTTGTTCACACTAAAGACTAGTTGAATAATGCCTCAAAGCTTTTCTATAAAAAGAGGCCATGGGTGCATTATATTTTCAAGGAATTCATTTGTATTGGTATGTTTCCTATATTCTCTTGGAGAATCCTCTTTTCTCACCAAGAGAATACAAACACCGTTTCATTTATCCTTTCACATCACCTTTTGAGTGAATGGGCTTTGGATTTATTCACCATTTCCTTTTAGTTTCCTACTTGTAAGAAGAGCTCAATCATTTTGAGTTCAAGAGCCCTCCCTTGGAGAAAGAGGGGACCCATAGTATCCATTTATCTTTGGTGTTTCCCCACTAATACGCCTTATACATTGGTGACATGCATGTTGTTTAATTTTTGTTCTATTTCCCTTATGCACTCTAGTTTAGTTTCTTTTATTGTTATTAGAATTAGTTCTTTGTTTATTTATTATGCTTGTTGTTTCTAACTCTTTCATTCACTGTTATCTTGTCCATCTAACCCAACTAGACTTGTAAGTGTCCTTATTTTGCTCATTTAGGTGACGAAAGGGATGCAATAGATTGGTGACTCCACTGGGGATTGGTATCAATTTCCCCCCCATTTGTGTTGTTTGAGCACTGAATTTTGGTTTGTTTAACTTGTAGGAACTATAACCAACCCAGGCCTGCCTACAAGAAGCTAAATTCATAGGTGAGTTGAGAGAATTTCATCCAAAATATCTTTCACGACTGTGTAATAGAAAGTGCACAGGTTTTTTAATCCACAGTCACGTATTCCGAGAACGTGCACCAAAACCACTTTGTTTCTCAATGCATTCTGTGCATTGTGCCAAAAATTCATTTTTAATTTGTGCATTGGCACCCAATGCGCCTCTATCTACATTGCAACCCGCACATCTATCTAGAAAATTATACATTGTAAGGGTTTTTGTGATTTGTTGGAGGCCCATAACCTTCTTAAGTTTGATTCTATGAAGATTGTAATATGCACTACACTTAGATTCCTTCTCCACATGAAGGACTAATCAAAACATAAGCACTTAGGAGGTTAAAATCCATATTTTTTTACTCTTTTTGCTCTCATTTTTCCACATGGATGGCTTTCTTTGATTGTAAAAAATTAAGTTGGAATCATTCAAATATCACATATATAACTACTTGCATTGGGACCAGAAATTGAACATTAATATTTGAGTATGCTCTTCTCTCATGCCATAAAGAGATCTTGAGAATCAGAAAAAGTGATTGAGGGAAAACTTCATCTCCCTTAAAGACAAAATATTTAGGAGAGGACAACAGCCCCCTCGGGACTCCTCTTAGTTTTTTTTTCAAACACAACTTAAATTTGTAAGGGCCCATACATGCCCACATGCTCACATGCTACAAAGATAGGATAGTTTTTGAGTTTACTTTCTTAGACTACATCACTAGGGAAGTTTAAAGGTTTTGTAATGGGCCCATACATGCCCACATGTCCACAATCTAGGATATATTTTTAAGATTTCTTAGATTAAATCTCACTAGGGAGTTAAAGGATTGGTAAGGAGCCATATGTCCACATGCTAGTTCTCTAGGGACTTCAAAATTCCACAAGGTTGTACAAATGACATTTAGTAAATTAGGTAATAAAGAATAGTAAGGACCACATCAAGTCCATATGCAGCAAGGTGACACCTAACTTATTAAAAATTAGGCACACATTCACTTCTTCACACACAAAGTCACCACTCACTCATATAGTTTTCATCTCAAAACATGGAGGTTGAAGTAAATGTCCTCCAAAGGGATTTTGAAGCACCCCACCCTTTTCTTGACGAAACTATCCACTCCCACTTAATTTCAAAGAGATTGGTTCACACCCCCAATATCTCAAACTACCACATCTAAATTTTTTCTAAAAACTCACTAAGTTTTCCTCCATAGGAGGTGCCAAAAGAAATTTTTTAGTCTAGGTAGGATATCAGGGATAGGAATCCAAATAACTCTCTGTTATTTGGTTCTCACATCTTCAAACAATAGAAGTTATCAAATAGGGAACTTTAAATCCTCCAAGTCAAGTGTTCCTACGCCATAAGGCTGGGAGATACCATGAAGGGTTGAAGGTCGAGGTCCAGTTGTTCTGTGTGTCCCCCCTTGAGGCACCTACCTCTTGAACAGGATCTAGCCCGTGACCCTTTTATTAGGATGAAAATCTAAAAGTCGCACTTTGACCGAGGTACCTAGTGACCAAAGTTTAGGACATCTACCCAGGTGGCAATTGTGGGCTGCAATTGCACCTTGATCGGATTTTGTGTGGCTATTGGGAAATATCACCAGCTCTTTTGGGATATGCACCCTCTATCCCTCATTATAATTGATTACTTAATCCTTCACTATTTTCTCTTCCAGTGGCTTCAGACCCCACTGTTGAGTGTTATTGGAAGGTCCAGTGCTATTTTAGAGGAAGGACATTATGTCTTTTAGGACACGAGAATTTGTTTTCTTTGTTCTCCCACATGGACAAAAACCACTTGCCCACATGTATGCTTCTTTATCAATTGATTTATGTATGATGCTATTGTGATTACATACGATTGTGAGATATTGTGAAGGTCCAAAAAATCATAAACAAAGACTCTTGTTCATTTATTGCTCTCATCACCATTTGCACACATCCACTTGGATAATTGGACATCATAAGGGACCCAGAGAATCCCCGTCATTACAGATGCTTGCTAAATATTCCTCCCATTCTAGGGGAAGTTCCTAGTCTTTCCAACTCATCAGTTCTACCTTCTCATACTCCTGTGAGTGCTAATGTCTTGGGATCAACTTTGCTCTATTCCTCTTTACTTGGGTCCACTTCCCAAGTTAAAACATCCACCCACTTTCCTTTACAAGGAAGTGGGGGGAACACTTCTTCCCTAGGAGGATGTACAACCACACCTATCCCACCTCATGGGTCAGGGACACACAACACTCACATCATGGCTGGAATGAACCCTGTTCAGGGGTCAGGCACACAAAACATTCCCACCATGACGGGAATTAATCCTCCACCACAACCCCAGATGCCATACTTGGTTTCCCTCAACATACCGGATTTGACTAAGGTCACCAATGATCTTATATTGCATGACCCCACATGGACCACAATGCCTACCAAACTCCCTTCAGAAATTCCCAAGTTTGAAGGAAAAGTAGGAGACAACCTAACTAACCATATCATGACCTTCCACTTATGGTTCTCTTCAAACAACATCATGGATGACTTTGTTCATTGAGATTATTTCAATGCACACTCATTGGCCCATTAGCCAAGTGGTATGTAGAAGAAAAAACTGGGTCCCATGTGACCTTTGAGTCTCTAGCCAAAGAAATTTTGACCTTCTTTCAAATACCAATCCATCATTGCAATGGTCTCAAACTATTCTCAGAGTTTAAAAAAGCCTCTGCTACACACATCGCTGACCACATTCATGAATGGCATCAGAGACATAGTCTATGTAAAGAAGAAGCCACCAAGAAATAATGTCTTAATTGGTTTCTCAAATCACTTGTTTTCCTTATTTCTAAGGATGTGGTCGCCACGTTCCCCTAGTCTAAAGAAGAATCCATCAGCAAGGCTCAATATTTTGAGATCATTTATTCTCAATCGTGATACTTATATATGGTACTACTTGATGCCCAGAGACCCATACCATTCAACCAGGACAAACCCGAGTTGTCTCACTCCATGGATGGATTGATTGGTACCACTACACACCACAATCCACATCTCCAAAAAACACCTATGTATGGAACACCTAAATATCCACCGGTATATGGAGGACCCCCTTATTATCCTCCTCCCCCTTATCAACAACCATATCATGTTTCCCTCCCTCCACCCATAAGTGAACCCCCCCTAACACCCCCAATATGCCCACCAACCCAACCAAGTTATAGTAACCCCTCTACATATGCTTACACCCTAAGCACTATTGAAAGATCCACACCTTCCTATGTACCTTACAGATCATTACACAAAAATAATTCATACTTTCCATTTCCTGACCCTCCACGACCCATGGATCCACCACTAGGACACCTACACATTAGGGTTAATTTTGTTCATCTCTCTCTTGTTCAACAATATCAAAATTTTGAACAACTGAATACGGAAAATCTGACCCATCAGTGGAGTAATGCAAAAAATAAAGGAAAAAACTGAAACAATAGTAACCCAGGACCAGGAGGGAACCAAAACCACCCCCAACAGAACCAATTGGTCGAGGGAAACCAGAATCAGAGGAAACAGAACCCCCAAGGGGGCAATAAAAAAAGACGCCAAGGGAATAATAACAACACTCTTTGGAAAAAATTCCCTTGTTCCCTTTGCGATGAGTATGGACATTATACCCAACATT
>JZKD02S1549437.1:281445-295871 GCA_000966675.3 Picea glauca
TACAAAACCCCATCCCCCACCAAGGGATAATGAACACCAAAAAGGAGATGCATCCGGCCCCACCACAGATGGGATAGTATGAAAACCTAGGCACTCCTACATATCGCACTATCCTTCCCACTAGTGAAAAAGAGGTCCTTCTACAAATGTGCATTCATCAATACAACGCACCCCTGACTCTACTCCTACTACCTCGGAAGAAAATCCAGTCACAACTGGCCCACTTTTGATGATTCCTCACCCTAATACTAAACCACCCCTTTGTATCCCTTGCATCCCATTACAATGGAATGTCAACAACTCTCAGGCTAGGGCAGCACACAATTACAGTCTAGTCGATAACTTGGCACAATCTCCTGTTGCCATGTCAGTTTTATAAGTCCTTCAAACCTGTCCTACCCAATGAGAGTTGTTACTTTCCACTCTGGGTGAAGTCGAACCTGTTGATACTCACCTGATCACCTTTGATCTTGATAGTGGGGAACCTTGTCTCCCCGCTATGGTCGCTTTCCAAATACTGGTTAAAACCTGGAACATCACTATTCACCGCTGCATCATTGATGAAGGTGCATCCACATGCATCATGTCTAAAAATGTATGGAAAAAATTGGGTTCCCCAGAGATAATACCATCATCCATCACTTTGAGAGATTATGATGGACGAGCATCCTCTCCTAAAGGGCTCTTTCAAAATGTCCCCATTGAACTTAGGGGAAAAGCTATCCTCATTAACATTGAAGTTATTGACACTCTGCTCAATTACGACATCTTGTTTGGGAATAGCTACATGTATGTGATGAAGGTTGTAGCCTCTTCTGTGTTTCATGCAATGATGTTCCCCCACAATGGGAAGATCATCACTATCGACCAAGTGTCACATTACGAGCCCAACCATTCCTCCAACATTAATAATATCCTACCTTTCATCCACACTAATCCTGATGCTTACCCACTCATCGAAATGGGTCCTAGAATTTTCAAAGACCCATCCTTTCCAGAGAAATACCATGGAGAACCTTTGCTCATACATCCCTTAGCACAAGTATGTGTCATCTCATCCAATGGGATAGAAACTAGATATGCCCTTCCTCCAATAGAGTCTTCATTAGTATCTGATGTCCCAATAGTTGCAGAGCTCCTTCCTCAAGAATCCCTTGAGAACTCTTTAGCTCCCCCTATTCTTGATTACACCCTCCCACAGGGCCACATCCCAGTTTTGGAGACAATCCCCTTGTTGGCATAGGGGAAAACCCAAGGTTCAACACTACAACAATGCACCAACAAAGACCTAACTAGCAACCCTTTCAGCAACACCTGCGAAGGAGATGAAGTATCACCTGAGGTAGAGGTAGGGGTGGTTGCAATATTAAGGTGTCTACAACCTTAGATGGGACACATATATGTGATTGCACTACTTAATAAAGAACTTAGCACTGTCAGTTCATCAATATATATTCATTAATCACTTCGTTGATAAAGTAGGGCTTCGCAATATTCACACTATTATAACGTACTTAAGCACTTCGCATCAATAGATAGGTCAGATCTAGCATATCAAGAACTAAGCACATTCATATGGATCAAATCTAATATTTTGACATATTATTAGCACTAAGCATAAGAAAATCTATCTAATCATCTTCAAGCACTTAGAAAAACAAGACATAAACAGATTAAGACAAGTACAAAGAAAGGAAACACAACATTATCATGGTTCAACCCCACTATTAATGGACTAATCAGTAGGTGTGACACTAACAGATCTCCCTACATCCACCTGGATCTAGAACAAAATAGGAAAGGACATGACTCTTTCCCTAAGTTTTGACCATTGAATCAACTAGTAGGAAGGAACAAGTAACATACCTTTATATTTCTTCCTAGGGTCTCTGTTGCTCTTGCTTCACTCCGGTGCTCTTGTGAAGTCAAGAACAAGACAACACAAACCAACCAAAGTGAAGATAGCACAATATATTCAATAGTCAACCTATGTGTATGATCAAGGAATTACACAATAAACTGAAAATAGATTTATGGGAAATGGACATGCCACTGTATCATATTGATGGAAAGTGAATATTACAAATTGATAGCCTTGATGTCGCAAGCTTCCTTTCGATGGATCTTGGCTCCAACACACACACTTGCTCAATCCTTGTATGAAGAAGATCAAATCCTCTTGATTTACCTGCTAGAGTGTCCATGCTACTGTTCAAGCTATGTCCTTCATACAATTCTTTCACCAATTCTCCAATGAATCTTGCTTAACCTTTTCCATGAGAATTCCCTCAGTATATAGGAGAGAATGATTTAGTTACTTGGATAAGAATGATCCCACAATATCTGGGAATCTAGTACAAGGATAACCATTCGATTGCCAACCCATCCTTCTAGAAGATTCCTTTAGAAACATCGAGAATTCATCTTTTTCCATGCTTTAGGAAGAGTTTGCACCCTAGCTATTCAACACAGTGCAGGAAGTTCACACCTTGGCTTAAGGCAGCCTGCGAGAATCAGTCATTCTCGCACCCAAATGTATTTGCAGCCTGTGAACATTCTTCAAAAATAAGTTTTCTGGGAAGAGATGAAAGTAACTTTTCTCAGGAGAAAGTTATTATGAAGAGCCTGAGTACACCATCATCAATACATCATCATGATGACCAAAATCATGGGTAATATAATGTCCGCCAAAGTATGAGGTTGGAACCAGTGACAACCGAAAGACTTTGTAAGCTGCATGTGTGTATCGGAAACCAGGAGCACACCTAATCGGAAACCTGCGAACAACCAAGCATCTGCAGAATATCATATATATTAATTTTGAGGTAGGAATTCCCATACTCAGATCACAGACTGATGACATTGTATACATGGGTCATGGCCACCAATCATACACTGTGTATCCATGCCGTCAAAATATAGCATAGCCACCAGGAATACACTATGGATCTATGCGAGAAATTTCAAATTAAGACGACATAACCACGAGACATACATAGTGGATCTATGTGTCGCAAATTATACATACTCCACGACAACTTGGACAAAAGAGATGATATCTAGGGTCTTCAATTGCGTTTCCCAAAGTACAAATCTAACCATGTGATTACATGTGTTGAAGTCGAACATGGAAGAAACCACTTGATTACCGGTCATTGATGAAACCGTTAACAAGTGCGAGGGAAATCACCATTGATGTCAATGAATCCCAAGGTACTCTAGTAAAATCCATCGAGTGTGAATGAATGAGTTGAATTTGAACATTTGACAAAATCTTTCGATCAGAGGTCAATGATGTAAACCCACTGTCGAAAGCAAGGAAACCTTCCATTGAGGCATGCAAGCTCCAAGGTACCAAAGAATTTCTATGTCCTGATTCTGGATAATGAGCTGAAGTCGATGGAACAAAACTCATCACAGGAGGGCCTTGATGTATCCCCCATCAATGACACGAAATGAGTAATATATTTTGAAGGTGAAATAGAGTATGATGTAAATTGAACTGGACACAGGGAAGTATAACACAGAGAGAATGGATAACTGCAGATGGCCGACTCAATATAGGTTTCAGATGGACTTCTCTTGAACATATGAATGACATGACCAACGATTTGGAAGCATTAACTCAAAGACGACACAAGGAATGACCTTGTAGCAAATCGAATGAGAGACAAATGGATTTCCCAAACCGGCTTCAAATGTAATGAATAGGGGGTGTCATGTTCAAGAGAAACACTTACTACCAATCAATACGAAGATGAAAACATATCCCTTTCCCAAATTTTACCCCACCATTTCTGGCGAGTACCTCTTTATTTTTACGCAAGCTTGAGGAGGATAACATATGCTTGTTGATATAAGCTTATCCTTCAGATAAATCCTTCAGAGTATGTTTAACGAACCTTGAGAAGGAGTGGTTTGGTCCCATTACAAGTCTTTCAATATTTTTTTAACAAGTCCAGAGATAGAAAACTCAAAGGTTTTTCATGATTATAGAGTCTGGAAAAACACTTAAAAGAGAACTCTCTCAGTTCCTTTTTCGTAAAATAGTCTGGATGAGACCGAAAAAGAGATAAATTATCGCTCACCAGACGCTTACTTCAGATACTTTATTGAGCATGAAAATAGCAAGGTCGCTCAATGATCTTTTCATGTTTAGAGAGTCTGAAAAGAGCTTAAAGAGGACTCCAGGGGGTTCCTTTTTCGTATAACCTTGTTGAGCCTGAAAAAGTGATAAAAGTATGCTCGATCACATTCTCATGTATTTTTGAGTGCAAGAACGGACAAAGACCACACTCGAGGTTTTATACAAAACCCATAAAAAACAATCAAAACATGCAATGACAAAGAAAAACATGTTTGTATCCCTTTATTTGATCATCGAAGTTGTTACGCCTGCAAAAGTTACACTCAAAAAAGGCATTAGGGATTAGGGTTTAATAGATAAATAATCATAAAAAACCAAATGACATAGTAAAAGTAAATAAAAAGGAGTAAATACTCTTTTTACCACATCATTTTTACCTTTCCACTATTTGAGCTCAAAAACCCATCTTTTACCCTCAAAGTTCGGTGTCAGATCGCAGGAGTTACGAGTGTCCATTCAACGAGCCATCAGTGACAGTGAGGTAGGTTCTTTTTCCTTAACACTTTCATGGTTTAATTTTGCAATTTAATTGGTTAAAATTCATTTTTGGGTTGATTTTGCAAGCCCTACTTGCGCGCTGCCATTCTCACAGGCGGGCTACACAGGACCTGTGAGAATCGGGCATTCTCACAGGTGAGCCTAAGGTAGCCTGCGAGATTCTTGCACTGTGCCCAAAGGGAACCTGCGAGAACCACAAAGCTCAGTTTTTTTTTTTAAATTTACCCAATGAAAGAGAATGAATTCATGAAAAAAGTTGCTAATCTTCTTGTTGTGCCTCTTATGTAGATAATTGGCCCTCAAAATGGTGCTTGAATGGTGCGAAAAGGAGCATGAATAAGACAATGCAATTGTCGAAAATCATGCACCTACTATTGCTACTTTGAGAAACTGTGGACTCCTGAAGTAATTTCATATCTCAGGTATGAGGTCCCAAGTTAGGTTGTTAGAGTACCTGGTGCGTATGTGGGACCCTGATCAACAGGTATTTCATGTGGAGTTCCACACATTATCCTTAGACATTGAGGACATTTAATTTTTGACTGGATTGTCTCGGCGGGGGTACTATGTGAGCCTGACTTGTAGCAAAGGCGGTGGGCTGCCCATGAGTGAGTATTGTCGTTTACATTGTGTTTTCGAGGCAGAGAGAAAGAAAGGAAAAGTAGCTATTTGTGGGGTGCGAGATTTGACCCTCCGTACTATCCTATTCACCATAGCTCAGATCGCTGGGAGTTCTGCTCCTCACATGGTATTACAGAGTTACTTCTAGTATGCTATTGAGTGTATTGAACCTCAGGTGTTCAACTGGGTAGATGCAATGCTTCGTAGCGTAAACAGACAGTTGACCAAATGCACACGAGGCAACCTGAAGAAATTTGGGTACGGATCTTTATTGGTGTCCTTCTTCCTTGAGAGGGTTCCATTACTGAGGCTGCAGGTTGAGTGGAATATACTAGCTCCTAGGGATCCAAGGATTATGAGATGGTGTCAGCTTATGGCCCGGCACGTGGCTGGATCAATCATCAAGTATGATGATACTTTTTTTGACTAGCTTCAACCATAGCTATTGATGGTTGATGACTATGCTTAAGCCGGGTTGGATTTCCGAGGAGATCCGGATTTAGTACTTCCAGAGGATGCTCAGTGGGGGGACCTTGGTAAGAAGTACACACATTTTTCTTTTTAAATGTTTTGTGTGAATTTTATCATATTCAAATGTTTTTGTTTTATATGTTCATCCAAAGACTAATACAAAATAATTGTTGATGTCATAGATGTTGGACCTTACATACCTTCTGGTACGTCTCCCATTCAGTGGTGAGGAGAGGTAGCGGTAGCACCACAATATGCTAAGGATTATCAAGTGGTTGAACAAAATCCGGAGGGCTTGACTACAGATATTCCAGACATGTCTTTGGAAGAGGTTCCACGATGTGATCAACGTCATACTGTAGGAGTGTCAGGGTCCATGAGTCGAATGCTCCGTAGGGTTGCTCGAGCAGTCATGTGTTACCGTGAACGTCATCCATGATGTCACTTTGTAGAAGCTATAAGCTTCAGATTTTGACATTTTGGTCTTTGGACAAACTTTTTGTAAAAAACTCTTTTGATCGTTATATATACAGACGGCTTCTACCGGTTTATCATGTATTGTGTGAATATTGTTGTGATTGATTTATAAATGTCTGTCTAATACATAATTAGCCAATGCATCTATTAATGTATTTAGACATCTATGAATATGTTGATATTCAATGTAATCAAAGTAACGTTCCAAGAGGCAAATTCGCAAATACACCCGTAACAAAGTAGGACTTCGAATAGTGTAGATATTACTTAACTGTAGTACTACAAGCTGGGAATCAAGTCGCATAACCAAATTATGAATTCTGAGTGAGATAGCATCAACCAATAACTCAATAACGACGCTATACTCTGCAATGTTGTTGGTCGCACGGCCAAGGCACACACCTCATAAGGAGACAAGGTCGTTGGTAGGGGTGTAAATTGCCCACGCAGTGGAAGAAAGGTTCTGAGTACTATGGCTAGCACCATCAGTGAAGCAAATATAGGGTAGCGAAGACTCTGACATCTAGAAATCAAACACAACATCACATAAGGGCAGAGACCAGATAACGACAAAAGCAAGCTATAGTAACACACAAAAAGTATGATACAATAAAAATACAAGTACTAGTACACAAATGATTCTATGCATAGTACTTCTTCAAGTACAACCCATTCCTGGGCTCACTCAAAGGGATACCATCGTAATCTACCAACTCATAAGCTCCTTTTTCCAAAACTCGTCGAACAATATAAGGACCTCACCACATGGGTTCGAATTTCCTAGATCCTAACATATCTTGATCCTGTTCATAGAGAAGAACAATATCACCTTAAGAGAAAATGCGAGGCTTGACATGCTTGTCGTATTGGGCCTTGACACACTTTTTTTGGGCTTCTATGACTAGGGTGGCACCACATTGAGTTTTGTCTAATCGCATAAGATACAATAGACGTTCTTCCTTAGCAGAAGTGTTGGGTAGGAGTTCAATAGATAGTTTTAAAGAGGGTATCTTGCATTCGATAGGGAGAATGGATTCCACACCATAGACTAACCGAAAAGGTGTAAACCCAGTAGCGGACTTGACGGATGTCCGGTAAGCCCACAATGCTGAAAACAACATTCTGTGCCAACTTGTTTTATGAATCCCTATCATTCGTCGGAGCATACTTATGAGAACTTTGTTAATCGCTTCAACTTGGCCATTGACTTGTGGATAATAGGGAGTTGAGTTATCATGGCGAAGACACAACTTTTCAGTAAGTTCAGACATCATAAAATTCCTAAAGTGGCTACCGTGATCAGTGATGATAGCTTGGGGACACCAAAATGAGATATGACATGATTAAAAAGGAACAATGTTGCAGTCTTTTCAGTGTTGTCAAATGTCGACATCTCCTCGACCCATTTCATAAAGTAATCAATAGTTACAATGATGTAACCATGCCCCCCGGCCGAGTGAGGGTGACATGTCATGAATTCGATGCACCATTTCGCAAAGGGAACAAATGAGACCACAGGGTGAAGAGGAGTGGGATGTGACCAGATCTTGTTATTATAGGTCTATCAGGCATGGAATTTCTAAATGGAAATGATGCAGTTGTTAAACAAAGAAGGCCAAAATACCCTGCTCGTAGGATCTTCTGGGCAGTAGCATACCCAGACATATGACCACCACATGCTCCAGAATGGAATTCATTCAGAGCTTTCTTGGCTTCGTCGAATGTTAGACAACGTTGAAAAATAGAGTCAATCCACTGACGATAAAGAGTATCCCCAAGGATAATGTATTGATGAGCTTGATAGCGTATGCGACGTCGGTCAGTACAAGAAAAAGTAGGCTAGAAAGTCTGGGTTTGGAGATATATAATGATATCCCCATACCAAAGATCATCAGTGCCAATAAGGAAAAGAGATTCATCGAGTAATGAATCAACTGCTACATTTTTCGTTGCCAAATGGGGAAAGTCACATATCAACTCAGCAAAAACTAAGGACTTCTTGGACTTGGCACATTCAAATTCCAAGTCAAAATCCTAGAGTATCATAATCCATTTGGAGTATTCCCCCCCTAGAAATTGACGTGTCAGAATGTGTTTCATAGGGTTGCAATGAGAAATCACCGTAGTCTTGCATGAGAGGATATAGTGTCGGAAGCGTTGGATGGCTTGGATGGCAGCCAAGGCTAGTTTCTTGACATGTTGATACTTGATTTCAATCGATGTGAGACTTCGAGTCAAGTAGTAAATAACATGTTCGTCATGAGCATCATCCTCTTGAACGAGAACCATACCAATAGTGTACTCCGAGGCAACAAGATAAAGGAAATAATCACGACTGTAATCGGGGGGAAAAAGAAGTGGAGCATGTGTTAGGGACAATTTCAAAGCTTCAAAAGTATTGTTGGCAATGGTATCCCAGACGAACTTTGAATCCTTCTTTAATAGCCGCGTAAATCCACGAGTTATCTTGGCATAATTTGGGATAAAAAAATGAAGAAAGTTTGTTTTCCCTTGCAAACTTTGCAACTGGTGAAGTGTAGAAGGAGGAGGGAGATTAAGAATCACCTCAACCTTTAAAGGATCCACCCAGATCCCTTGACGTGAAACGATAAAACCTAGAAGACGGTCGGATTCCACATAGAAAATGTAGTTATGAGGATTCAAGCATATACGGTAGAACTGAAAGCGAATGAAAATGGCTCGGAGGTGGGTTGGGTGATCAACTCTGTGCATAGAATGAGTAGGTAAATTGTCCAAATATGGTTGAACGATGTTCTTGATATCATGAAAATCATAATACATAGCGCATTGAAAAGTTGCGCCAGCATTATTGAGACTGAAAGGAAGTTTCTGATAGGCAAAAGTACCCCAAGGACAAATAAAATAAGTCTTATGTTGATCCTCGGGAACAATGTTGATTTGATTATATCCAGAGAAACCATCCATTAGAGAGAAGATTTCACTTTCGGCGTAGTCATTGACAATATGATCGACGAAGGGGGTAGGAAAGTTGTCTTTTGGACAAGCTTTGTTAATATCTCTATAATCAACGCATACACGAATCGTGCCTTGTTTCTTGTCAATTGGGACAAGATTGGAAACCCAGCCTGTGAGAGCCACCGGATAAATAAAGTCGACTTTTAGAAGTTTCTCGACTTCGAGTTTTATAGCAGCCGCTTTACGTGGGTGAACTGGACGAAGGAATTTTCAGATGGGTTTAGCGGGAGGATATGTCTTTATCTCATGTATCACAATATCAGGGTCGATACCTGACATCTCTTCATAGCTCCAGGCGAAGATGTCACGAAAGTCTTTGAACAGGGACGTATAGGTGACTATTTCGTCAGGGGAACATGAAGCTCCAATATGAACATTTTCAACGATTCCAGGTTTGATGGATATGTCAATGGGAATCATGGGAGAGATATTTCTTAATTTCCTTTCGGAAAACACATCGTGTGCAGAATCGGGAACGGTCGAGATGATGACAAAGGTCGATGGGGTTGAAATCCTTTGGTAGTTCTCAAGAGTATGTTGCTCCAGAAAGAGGATGGAACGATGATGCCAATCGTCCCAAAGGGTGTCCTCCATGATGGACATTATCATCTCATCAGTGGGAAAAATAACACGAAAAGGATCAGGAGACAACTCATCAAGAGAAGGGGTAGAATGTGTTTCCAATTGAATGGCCTGATAGGCAGATTCAACTGGACTTAACGCCATTTTGTTGCTAAAACGAAGATTATCTCCAGGGTCAAGGACTATCCAGGGGTCGTGAGACACAGGAAGTTCATGAGGCAAGGTGGAGATCATGTTGATGGAAGCAACAGATGGGCGGGGAACATTGGGCGGTGGAATGGGGAAATTACCCATTAACGAAGAATCCTTGAGAAGGCCTACACCGACATTCTCATAACCCAGTGGGGTTTTAGAGATAAACGGTATGTTTCTAGTACAGGTATCGGAATTGAAGAAGGCTAGTTGATCGATGGTGACAACCTTACCTTGGTGTGGGAAACGTAACACACTGAAAAGGGTCTATACATCTGCATGCATGGAATCGATCCAGCTGCATCCAAGAAGAAGATTATAATCAAGGGGAGCGTCAAAGACTTCCACTTCAACTTGGACCATTTTTCCCTCTAACATGATGGGCAATGAAGGAAGAACACTGTAGGTCTTAAAACCATAGCCATTGAAGGATTTAAGAGTGTTCTGGGATTCATTCAAAGAAGGAGAGCTAATGGATTTCCAGCAAGCAAGAGACATAACACAGATCGAGGCACCCTCGTCAATAACAGTTTGGCAAAAAATTTTGTCAGAGACAACAACTTGTATCTGGAACGCAAGTTGAGGGGGATACCTTGGAATGTGATCTTCTAAGTCAAATATTATTAAATTCATGTCCGTCGGGTCAATTCCATCGATATCTTTCAACAGTGCCTTCCGTTGAGTGGGACAAGTTTGAAGGACTTCAAGGGTTGACATCGCAGAAGGTGCTTGGGCTAGATCTTCAACAATGTTGTAGTTATGGAAACAGAGATGAAACTTATGTTGTATGACTCTAACCCAAACATGCATGGAGGAGAATGAAATTGATCACTTTGCATTCAATGAATCCTATGTATGGGAGAGAGAGAAAGTTTTCCATATCAACCATGAACTACAATACAATTTCCTTTAAAATGCAAATGCAACAAATCACACATCACATAACAATTCTCTATTGCTTCTTTTTCAATAATGTCAACAATTTGATTTTCAATGTTTTCGAAGATGAAAAAGATTTTTTGAAAGAAAAACGTCGTTCACTTTTCAAAAAGGACCCTCACTATGCCAATGAGAGTACAGAAAATCAAAAACTAATGAACAAGCAATGACAAAAACCCAATCAACTCTTTCAATGAAAACAAAAATAAAAAGAAAACCATTATAGTCTTTCAATCGCATAAGAAAAATGATCTTTCAAACAATAAGAAAATGATAAAGACCAAGAAAACTCAACTTTCAACCAATCATTGGTCCTTAACTAATCAAACACACTCATATTCTAAAATAAGAGAGTATGATTTTGCCAAGAAAAGTCAAGAAACGAAAGTCAAGACAAAAGTGACAAGAAGATCCTTGAAATCCTAAGACTGTTCATGCATGAAAATGAAGACAAGAAAGACATCAATCAATGGTCCAAGAAACTCTTATCAGGCACCTAGACTGATCTGGGTAGTTGAATATGCCAAAACTCAAATCCAAATTTTTGAAAAAATGAGTTCGCAGGATGGCAATACTACACAGTGCGAGAATTAGTGATTCTCGCAGGTGGCCCTTGAGCAGGGTGCGAGAACCTCGCACTAAACTTAAAGGCAAGATGCGAACTCTATTGATTCTCACAGGCTACAGTGAAGTGCAGTGCAAGAATGTCTGAACATAGTCAATTTTTTGGAAAATGAAAGAAAATTTGAAAAGGCCTCTGGACCTAGAGGGTCTATTAGGATATCCTGAAGACTCAGAGATTGATAGGCAAGGAGACAAGTAAAACCAGAGAAAATGGCCATAGAAAAATACCAAAAGCCACAAAGAAAATGGGATGATCCCCAGTGGAGTCGCCAATTTTGTTATCGGACTAATCGGTAGGTGAAGACACTAACAGATCTCCCTAGATCCACCTGGATCTAGAACAAAATAGGACAGGACATGACTCTTTCCCTAAGTTTTGACCATTGAATCAACTAGTAGGAAGGAACAAGTAACATACCTTTATATTTCTTCCTAGGGTCTCTGTTTCTCCTGCTTCACTCTGGTGCTCTCGTGAAGTCAAGACAAAGACAAAAAAAACCAACCAAAGTGAAGATAGCACAATATATTCAACAATCAACCTATGTGTATGATCAAGGAATTACACAATAAAGTGAAAATAGCTTTATGGGAAAGGGACATGCCACTGTATCATATTTATGGAAAGTGAATATTACAACCTGATAGCCTTGATGTCACAAGATTCCTTTCAATGGCTCTTGGCTCCAACACACACACTTTCTCAATCCTTGTATGAATAAGATCAAATCCTCTTGATAAACTTGCTAGAGTCTCCAAGTTGTTGTTCAAGCTAAGTCCTTCACACAATTCCTTCACCAATTCTCCAATGAATCTTGCTTAACCTTTTCCATGAGAATTACCTCAATATATAGGAGATAATGAGTTAGTTACTTGGATAAGAGTGATCCCAAAATATCTGGGAATCCAGTACAAGGATAACCATTCGAATGCCAACCCATCCTTCTAGAAGATTCCTTTCTAGAAACATCGAGAATTCATCTTTTTCCATGCTTTAGGAAGAGTTCGCACCCTAGCTATTCAACATAGTGCAATAAGTTTGCACCCTGGCTTAAGGCAACCTGCAAGAATCAGTCATTCTCGCACCCAAATGTATTAGCAGCCTACGACCCTTCTTCAAAAATGAGTTTTTTGGGAAGAGATGAAAGTAACTTTTCTCAGGAGAAAGTTCTTATGAAGAGCCTGAGTACACCATCATCAATACATCATCATGATGACCAAAATCATGGGTAACACCCACCCTAGGGCTACGTCCTCCAAATCTTATTATTTATTGTCTTTGGTCAATCGGTTACAAGCACAAAGGCATCAGAAGCCTTACTCTACACAAGACAAAAGATCTGCGCAACTTGCTAGATCCTTCTTCCTTGCGTTACAACACTAAGCCCTCCACAATCTTCTACAAGGACTTGCACTTATCTCTACAAGTCTCTTACATTCATGCACAAAACACTTATAGACCCTACTCACACTTAGCATACATTCACATCACATAGATGCACTATTCAAATTCTTCTTACATTGCCTATCCTTCTATTTATACATACAAAATAGGCCTAAACATGGGTAAACCCATGGGCCGACATCCCATTACCGTTACATATTCTCCAAAACCTAAAAAGGATCCAAAAGTGGGCCAATATCCTATGAGCTATACTTTGTATTTCTCTCCTCCTTCGACAGGCTATCAAAGTCCCAAAATAGGTCACTATGACCAAGAATCTCCCAAAACTTGGTCAAGGGCCAACAGGCCCCCAACAATCACTTGTGACTCATCCCGAGTCACTCTGATCTGACCAGTTCTTCTTTGAAGGCCTCGATCTTGGCTCAAGATTCTTTGATCGGATGCTATTCTACGACCTTTTTCTCAGTGAATTCCTGGATCACTATGTCATTCACGTGCCCTTCTAGGCATTGTTATGCTGCAATGACAACCTGTTCTAGCTCCGCTCCTTGGATTTCAACCTCTATGAATAACTAGCATGCCTTATCTTGTATTGCTTGAAATTAAATTCCATCACTCTGCTTTGAATCATATGGATATGCTTCTAGGTGGTGTGTTTCTCTTGAGACCACTTCATTCTTTCTATGGCTGACATAGATTTCAACTACGCTTGTAGTGTGTCTGCGTGTTGTTTTTCTTCCTTGAGATGCGACTCCAAAGCCTGTAAATCTAGCTTCTTGGTGAGGTTCTCATATGTCTAGGCACTCCGTGTTGATTTGTGTACCTTGGGAGGTGTTCCCCATGTGTTATCCCTCCTTAGCACATGTGGGAAAGTCATTTGGCACTTTGTCCTATGTTCTTTATGACTATTTTGTACTTGACTTTGGTTAAAGTGAAAAATGTCACTTTTTGGTAAAGTGAACATTAAATCACATTTTTGGTGATTTTGAGGGGACATAAAGTGACTTAGGAAATTAACCCAAAAGTGGGTTTTGAGATTACATTTATGAGAGTTGATCTTAGCCTTTGATTAGGGATGATCTCATCCCTTGGATCATAGGTCTCACTTTTGATGCCTAAAGAGGGCAAAGGAGCCAAGGAGGGGTGCATTCTTCATGGAGGCTTTTGCTTGTGAGGAGAGGAGCTTTTGGAGTTTGGAGTTGGGGTTTGTTGCATGAGGAGGATAGAGAGGGGCCGCTATCTTTGTTTGTGGGCAGCAAGGAGCAGCTACCATCTATTATTTACTGGAGAGACTTCATCTTTGAGGAGGGCGCATGGGTTTAGCACACCTTTTCTTTCCTGGAGAAGTTTCTGGCCATCATAATTCAGAGATAGCAGTTGCAGAGTGATCACAGCAGCAGGACAACCATTCCTGTGGAGGGGATTCACCATCTGACATCTCAGGAGGATTCTGGAGCAGATCTGGCAGTTTCAGAG
>JZKD02S1549437.1:312421-347628 GCA_000966675.3 Picea glauca
CCTGTTTCTATACCTCCACCCATCAGTGGACCACCACCGACACCTCCCATACATCCACCTATTCCAACAAATAGTGGTACTCCCTCAAACTCAACTTATAGTATTAGTGAAAGCACTACACCTTCCTATGTACCTTATGGATTGGTACCACCACAGAATCCGTACTTCCCATTTCCTGGTCCTCCACAACCCATGGCTCCCCCACATCCTCATGCGGGGGTGAATTTTGTTCAACCCTCTGCTGTTCAACAATAGCAGAGTTTTGAACAGTTGAATACAGCCAATCCAACCCATCCATCAAAAAATGTCAAGAAGAAAGGACAGAACAGGAATAACAACAACCCAGGTCAAGGCGAGAATCAACCCCCACAGCACCAACCCACTGGGGGCAACCAAAACCGAGCGAACCAAAACCCCCAAGGGGGAAATAATAATAAACGCCAAGGGAGAAATAAACACAATGTTAAAACCATCTTCCCTTGTGCTCTTTGTGGTGAGTTCGGCCATTACACTCATCACTATCCCCAGATTATGGATTTCAAATGGTTGAAAGACTCAGGTAGTCTTCCCCATTCTCCCGCACCGCCTGCCCCTCAACAGGCGCCACAACAATACGTGCAACAAACCCCTCCCGCTATGTTGCAAAATCCTATTCCACATCAAGGTGTGATAAACACCCAACCAGACACACAACATCCGCCACCTCAAGTGGGAAAATACCTCAACCCCAAAAATCCAGCAGATCGTACAATTCTCCTCACAAGTGAGGAAGAAATCCTTCTGCAAACATGTAACCGTCAGTACCATGCACCCACTGAGTCTCCTCCCCTCCCTCCAGAGACAAACCCTACATCGATGGGACCCCCATTGGTGATTCCTTGCCCTTCTGCCGACCCACCACTTCGCATCCCTCGTATCCCATTGCGCAGGAATGTCCACAACCCATAGGCTAGGGAAGCTCATAACTATAGTTTGGTAGATGACTTAGCGCAATCCCTGGCTACCATGTTAGTATTGGAGGTCCTCCAGAATTGTCCTACTCAGTGAAAATCATTACTTTCCACCTTGGGGGCAGTCGACCCTGCAGATACCTGACTCATCACCTTTGATCTTGACAGCGGAGAACCTCATCTTCCCGCCTTGATCTCTTTTCAAATACAAGTGAAAATACAGAACATCATAGTTCATTGGTGTATCATCGATGAAGGTGCATCTACATGCACTATGTCCAAAACAGTATGGCAGAAACTTGGTTCCTCAGAACTCATACCCTTTTCCATCACATTACGAATTTATGACGGGCGACCATCCTCTCCTGAAGGGCTCTTCCAAAATGTCCCCGTCGAACTTGGGGGCAAGACTATTCTCATCGATATTGAAGTTATCGACGCCCCTCTCGATTATAATATCTTGTTCAGTCGTAGCTACATGTAATCTATGAAGGCAATGGCATCTTCCGTCTTTTGGACAATGATGTTCCCTCACAATGGGAAGATCGTTACTATTGACCAAGTCTCACATTATGAGCCTAACCCATCTGCCAACATCGATAACATTCTTCCTCTCATCCACACAAGCCACGACGCATATCCACTTATCGATATGGGTCCTGGGATTTTTTCCTTGTTAGGGACGTACCATGGAGCACCACCACTCCTTCATTCTGCTAATCAAGTATGCATCATATCATCTAATGGAACTCACACAAAGGATACCCTTCCTCCTATAGAGGTTTCTATCATCTCTGATGTCCCACTCATCATAGAAACCCCTCCTCAAGAACCTCCTACACACTTGTCGACCCCACCAGTCCACGATTCCCCCTCTCCCACAGGACATATTCCAGTTTGGGAAACTGTTCCCCAAGCCATCACTCAAATACCCTTCTTTTACCCTCCACCAGGTATCAAAGATTTTCAGGTAGCCGCAATGCTCACACTACCTAATATGGTGTTAGCAATCCTATCTTGGTACTTACACCAACCAGAGATGGTCCCTTGACCATCCCTTCCCCCCCAAAAAGAAGGAATCCCCATGACGATTCCCATTCTTACTCCAACCACACCCCCACTCACTACCCCTCCTGCCACAGCTAGGGGCAAGAGAAAGAAGAAGGATCCCATAGCTCCACTTCCTCCACACATCCCACCACCTTGCACACTATGTGAGAAAGAGGGCCACCAAACCAACAACTGTCCGTCGCTACCAGAATTACGGAATTTGATCCCACTCAATCACACCCCCACCACTACTACTAGTCCCACCACTACCACCCCCCCTTCTAGTAGTAAAGGGTTGAGGACCAAATACACTTGTGCTATCTATTCATAGTATGGCCATTATACCCATCATTTCCCAACACTGCCACGCTTTAGGAAAACATTAGCCGCAGTACGCCATAACTTCCAGAGCAATCCTAGTCCTGCTACATCCTCATCAACAAATATCACTGACATCCGCTATGTCACCACTTCATTCAATGAACGTATGAGACACCCTTTCTCTCTCTACAATTCATTAGGTCATTTCACATACCAGTGTCCTATGATCCTTGAATATAGGCAACGCCAATTGACTTTGCTTCACCGACCCTCAGAGGCGATAATTGACATTACCTCACCACTAGAGGATCTTCATGTCATTTCTCCTGAAACTAAGGCCCTCCCAATGCCTCCATGGTTCTTAGATGACTTATCTGAGGATTCACCCCCCAACCCCCCCAACTCTCTTGCTCATTCCCCTACGGACATTTTACACCCAACCACCATGGGTACCCCTCAGTACTTCAATATATGGTTTATGTCGAGTGAACCCTCACCATCTCCTAACAATGTTCCCTCTGCTTCTTCACCAGGGGGAAACCACATGACCACTATCACGGAGATCACTCCTCATGACCCCTTGTATTCCCATCACATCCAATACGAAGAAGAAATAATTGAAGATTTAAACCACCCAGACTCTCCTTGGGATGCGCTACACCACCGCACACTCTTCTCTCCACAAGAAGCCTCCATGTCTCCTAACCCAAACCCCATATACACAGTCAAAACCAAGTATTTTATCCCATCGGGGCCTATCGACTGGTTCAAAAACCCCATTCCTACCCCTGATGCCTTTTAAAAAGGAAACATGGCCAACATTTCCCCCACCATTAAAATTGACATTCCCATTAAAAATGGAATCGTCGAAGAAATCACCATTGGAGCTGCTTGCACTCCTCAGGAAATTACGGCATATACAACCCTCTTCCAGGAATATAGAGATATTTTTGCCTGGTCATACATAGAAATGCCTGGCCTCGACCCCTCTATTGTCAAACATCGCATCGACGCTTGGCCTGACATTACACCAGTTCACCAAAAACAACGACCGCTACACCCATCCAAAGCCATGGCTATCAAAGCCGATATTGACAAATTATGCACTGTCGGGTTCATTTACCCCATCGCCTATACCTCATGGGTTTCTAACCCTGTACCCGTTAACACAAAATAGGGAACTATCCACATTTGCATAGACTTTCGCGATCTCAATCACGCATGTCCCAAAAACAACTTTCCAACGCCTTTCATCGATCAAATCATCGATGACTGCGCCAACCATGAGGCTCTCTCCTTTATGGACGGATTCTCTGGCTATAATCAAATTCAAATCTACCCAACTGATCAGTATAAAACCGCATTCACTACCCTGTGGGGTACTTTTGCATATCATGTCATGCCTTTCGGCTTAAACAATGCCGACGCAACTTTCCAGCGAGCTATGACATACATATTTCACGATCTGGCAAATATCATCCTCGCCTACTTGGACGACCTCACAGCTTGATCCAAGAAATGCACCCAACATCTAGATGATTTACGAATCATCTTTCAACGGTGTCGTCAGTACAACATTCGCTTGAATCCTCTTAAGTGTCTGTTATGTGTCACCGCAAGGCACCTCCTCAGTTTTATTTTTTCCCAAAGAGGTATTACCGTGGACCCCCTCAAAGTCCAAGCTATCACCAAAATTCCACCTCCCCAGAATTTACGACAACTTCAAAGTCTACAGGGAAAAGATAAATTTCTTAGATGCTTTGTCCCAGATTATGCCATACGGGCACATGGTTTCCTTCTCTTACTATGTCACGACATCCCTTTTCACTGGGACGAACACGCCCAACAATCATTTGATGATCTTAAAGCATCACTTTCAAATGCACCTTTAATTAGTGCACCCGACTACAATCGTGACTATATCCTCTACGTATCAGCATCAGCTATATCAGTAGTCGGCGTCCTCATCCATCTTGGTGATGAAAATCATGAACATGTCATTTATTACGTTAGTAAAAACCTCTCAGGGCCAACCTTGAAGTATAAACACAAAGAGAAAATTGCTCTTGCAGTTGTCCTCGCAGTCCAGAAACTGCGCCATTACATTCTGCTTCGCACCACAAAGGTAATCATAGATTCCAACCCTATGCAATACTTCCTCATCTGTCGGCAATTTATGACAAATTTTCTCAATGGATCGTTATCCTTTAGGAGTACGACCTCGAGTTCTCAACACCTAAGAGTAAGAAGGACTGCACCACCATCCTCGCATGCAGAGTCAGTCCCCCGGTGAACTGCTCACTAGCCAGTACTCTCCCCAGCACCAACAACTAGCCCCCACTGATCCGTTGGGTCGCCAGTGACCCATATACTCTCACAATCATCGCTCCTATACAACGATGTGCCAGGGAATCTATAGACCCCATGCTCACAACCGTCCAGAACATAAAGTTTTTCCCTGAACAATATCTCCGGCCAACGGTCACCAGGCCCAGATCCCTCGGTAGCACCGGCTCTGCCAGTAGGGGAACTCCCCAAAATGGGAGCCCCATCAAGAAGTACACATCCCCCTCCACAGTGAATAGGATCTGCTCTCCTCTCACAAGGAAGTAGTGGAGCTATGGACTCCACATCTAAATTAGGAACTACAGGAGATACTCCTACGCTCGTATCAACAGGCACTGAAAGAACTTTAGCAGCCCACAAGCTACCAAAGTCACTCACACACCTGGGTCCTCAATCGCCACAACATCTCATAGCTGGGACCAATATCGCTCTTGCCAACCCACTGGCATCATGAAAACTATCCACCTACAGCCACAACTAAGAGTCCCATATCATCCCACGAGACCATCCACAACATCACAAAGATCAATTTATGCCCGTCAGCTTTACCTCTAAGGCGCGGCTATTTCAACCCATAGGCGCGCACACGTGCGTGCCTGTTCACTACACAGGCACACATGAATGCACACCTATTAGCGGCACAGGCACGCTCTCAAGCGTGCCTGTTACCTGCATAGGTGCGCTCTCAGGCACACCTATTACCTACATAGGCGTGCACTAGTGCGCACCTGTCCACACCATAGCCGTGCACAAATGCGTAGCTGTGCATCCGACAGGTGCACACATAGTGTGCACCTTTAATTCCCTCACTAGCACCCCCATGCATGTCTATTCAGTGGACAGGCGCGCACGTGTGCACACCTACTTCTGAGTCGCCCGTGCATGTGGGGCCCACATCCCCAAAATCCCTCTGTACGTCCCTCCGTACATCCCTTGCCCAAAAAATGAAATCATATTTCTATGCAGTATGATCAGACCACTAACCTGAAGCTTGCTGATCACCAATCGGATGCCTCATCCTCGTCGAATATTCAAATCTCCTCTAAAACTTCTCGTCCAGTCACTATCGCAGTAGGTACAAATGAGGTGGCAATGTGGGCCCTACAGCTATATATAGGCCTTTTTTCCAAACTTCCACTCACCATTCCGGGAGCCCACGATGTCCTTTTTTCAATTCATCTTTAGCCACAGGATCAACATCCCGTCATCTACATCACCGTAGTCCCTGGGCCTCTTTTCATCCTGAGCCCTCGGGGTACCTTTTTTCATACCTCGGTCAGGTACGCATGCGCATATTTACGCTTATCAAATACATGCTCATATCTTCGATTCTCTTCAGATATTGTTCACTTTGGGTATTTGGTTTTCATGTGTGTAGGTACTTGGTCATCATACATCGGAACAACCCCTTCAAGTATATACTCAACACTGGCATATAGTCTTTACCTCTGTATCGCACTTACATTTCCAGTCACACCCTTTGATATTTGCCTCTAGGATCCCCTTTCCCGGCTCTGCAGTACCCACACCTCCATTTGCATCTTCGGTACTGTCACCCGGTAGAATTCTTCCCCACATGAGTTGTCCCATTCATAGCACCTTGTGGCACTTCTGACACTCATGTTGTTTTTCAAAACCCTTTAGGGACGGGAGTCCCGATAGTATTTCATCATGTCGCTAATCAACCACATACTCTTTCTCCTCATTTTGCTAGCTTTCCCACACGGACTCCCAAATTATCTCTTCACGGTTTTATTTTTTGACTGCACCTCCGCATTATCATGAACCCTACATTCCATCCACAATCAGATTGCCTATCTGCAAATTTCCCTTCATTTCACATACCTCATACAGAAACTCACCAATGGGGCCCCCACCCTTCATCAGTTTTTGAAGCAATTTATGCCCTGCATGGGCCACCCATATCACACTGGGGCACTCGTTTCTATATTTTTACATTTCTCCCAAAAATGATTCATTATTTATTGTATAAACACCTTTATTTCCAGTCATTACATTACCCTTTTTGTCATCACCTTTGGTGACCTACTTCCCTCTTTTTGGCCAACCGCAACCCATGTCACCCTTTGTTGGAGAACTACTTATCATGTACCCTTGTTGGCATCGTCCATATCTTCAGAGTACCCCACAGGTCACTTACCTCTACCCTCTGAATTTGTTCACCTTGTCCCGCCTCTAGCACAACTTATCCCCGGTCTTGTCGTCCCCCTAACACTCGACCTCATTGAACGATTGTGGCCACTTTTTATCTCATACCTCCTCCAACCAAGGGAAGTATTGATTCTTCCCACATATTGAATTCGTCCATGTACCTCTGCCACTTCCTCACCTCAGTAGATTTCATGAAGCCATTTGCTTCTGGGAGTCACATTCCTCTTTTGTCGACATCAACACAATTTTCCAGAAGGGCGACAGTATCTTGATTCTCATTCTCCACTCAATGAGAGATCTCAGACAGCACAGGGCTAAACACCATTGCTCCCTACTGTCATTGACCCCCATAACATTCGACGCCATCACTTTCTCATGTTATGCTGGGTCTTACTTTGTGACTATTGTAGTTAGTTCTTGTATTTGCCGAAGACCTCTGATTGGCAGGGCTATCAATGCCCACATAATCACTGCTACTTATTACCGTGATCACTGCCTACTATTCAGAGTATGTTCATTTGGAGAATTGTCTTATGTCTTTATCACCACTGCCCCCGAGGGAACTGTACTTTTCTACACCAACACTTCAGTCATCTTTTCAGAGTGACATGACAGAAGCATGGGGCATGCCTACCTCGTTTGTACACAGTTTTATATTTTACAAACCTCATAGAAGGTCGAGTCCTACCGGTTCTTTTTTTCCTCCAACGGATCACTCTGGATGATCTCACTATTTCTCTCTCTTACAACAACATTCTCATTAGAAGAAACATTGATGGATTTTGGCTATACGTATGCTCCTAACCTCATCCATCAGGGGGCATTTGTTATCATTGAAATTTTGTCTGCACATGGTTACAAGAACTCAACATTGTCAAATAGTGATGAAGTCATTCATGGACCTGAATTAATACCACAACATTCAAAAAGGTCAAAAAATATACAAAGTAGTGAAAAATTGAAGAGCACTATGCAGACATTGGGCGCGTGCATGCATGCACATAATAGGAATGTTGAAATCGCGCACAGGCACACGATGCACAACTGTTAGCGCAAAAATCCGCGCACCTGCTAAACAACGCATTTATGAACGTGGTCAGCCTCCCACCCACTTATGGTTTAGCTCCCAATCCGATTTGACCTTCAAATCCGGACTAGATCCGATTGGTGGGCTGGTCAAAGACCTAAGAATTCCCTAAATGGCCTCTTTTCACACTACAAAGCAGTTAAACAATAACCCAAAGAAATGCTATAAAAATCCATGAATGCACCTCATTTTCTCAAGGAATTCAAAGTAATGTTATGTTACCTCTATTTCCCTCAGGACTCCATCCTTGACAAGATCGTATTGGCACCATTACATTGGACAATCCACCTCACACATTGAGTGGATTTGTAAAGAGTTCTTTCATCACCATTTTCATTTTTCTTTGTTGTAAGAAGAGCTAGCTAGTGAGGGTCCAAGAACCTTCCCTTGGAGGAAGAAGGGACTCATAGTCCCCTTTCTTCTTGGTGATTTCTTTTCACTAATAGATCAGCCTCAAACATTGGTGACATGGGTTTTTTGGTTCTTTTTGTTTCTATGTCCCTATGCTCATGAATTTAGTTTTTATTGCATCTCTTAGTTTAATTCTTAATTGTAGTTTTATTTTCTTTCCCTAACTCTTTTCTCTACAGTTGTCCTGCTCAGCAGACCCAGCTGAGCTTGCAAGCACCACTATTTTTCTCACCAAGGTGATGAAAGAGGCGCAACAATGATGAAATTAGATATGGCACTAGAATAAACAACAATAGTGCAATGATCACTGTATACAATTCACTTAGTCTGTGGGCTCAAACTATTAGTTAGCAAAAGTGTTCTCTATGCATGGTGCGACAGGATAAGTAGGCAACTCAACAATGGTTCACTTGTAATGGGTATGAAGCCTCATTAACTCTTGTTCTATCTGTTATGGTGCAATCCAACGGTTTGGTGTTGATATGTGAATGATTTTCGACCCATTCAGAGCAGGATTCGAACAGATATATCAGTACCAACGACTATATTTCTTTGTCCTGGTGAAGTACCATGTGTCATTGTTCTTATATCTCAATGATGTTCCAATTCTGCAAATTTTCTTTTTATAAAGTTCCCTCTGGAATACTTTGTAACTTTTCAATCTTAGCCCACTTCTTACTTATATTTCTATCCTTCTTTCTAGTGAGCTTCGGCTCAGTATGTCTTTTTCCATTATGATTCTTATCTTCTTTTAACATAGTCACTGCATGCTGTGGAGATTCTTTCCTAGGATTCAGGGGTAATACCTCTTCTTTATCTGGAGTAAGTAGTTCAGTATTATTTGGGTCTCCTAGTGTTCTTACAGATTCGGCATCAGGGTCTCTAGTGTCAAATAGATTCGATCTGTTCTCATGTTCTTCAATCAATTGTGTGATCTTTCTAGTCATGAAATATTTTAATTCTTGTTTCTTCTGCTCCAAAACTTCTTCTTCTTCCTTTCGTCTGGCTTCATATTTTTCAATCCAAGGTTTTCCTATTAACATGGTAAATGGGGCATTGTCCTCAATAAATTGAATAATCTCAAAATCTTCCTCTGTTGAAGTTCCATTGATGGTCATCATTATCTGAGTGATCCTTCCACATAGGTTTACCACTTTTCTTCTGAATAACCCTAGTCCCCCTAATGAAGGAATCATATCATGCCTTCCTATAGCTTCCCAAGTTCTCTCTGTCATGATATTCACCTATTTTTCTTCATCTAGAACATAGTCAATGTCGAAGTATCCTATTCTTGCTTCAAGGTGTTCCTTGTCTTTAAAGATCTATGATAATCTAATATGTCGGTGGTCATTCAAGGTTTCTCTCATTTGTAGCAATATTTTCTTTGATTCTTCCTAGGGTTCTATTAGAGCCTCTAGTGCTGCCTTAGGGTTTTCTTGATTCAGATTCATTCCTTCAATCATAACAATCATTCTGGGGAAATCCAACACTTCATGGTCCATAGCTTTGCAACAAAGACAACTAGGTATTCTCCCAGGGAATTCTTTAGCAAGATGTGCCAATTTTCTGCAACTATAACAGAGGCTTAATCCTCTCTTTCTTTTAAATGATCCCCAACCTCTTCTGTACTGCGCACTAGGATCATAGGAGATAACCTGTAATAAATTATTTATGGGGTCTTGCATCCATTCGTTAGTCTAAACATTATTTCTATGCATAGGTATAACATATATTTCACTATTCTTATCAGATCTACTCATATCAAACCTTCTTCTAGCTATTAATGCCCTAGTTTTCAAACTAGGACAGACTCTATAAAACATACCTAGATCCATACTCTAGAAACAAAAATTTCCACTTATCTTACTTCTACAGAGAACAAAGATTCTATATCTAAAACATTTAACTATTCTTACCTTTATAAGAGCAAGAGCTTGCATATCTTACCTCTTTAAATCATAAATTCTCACGTTTACCTTTCTTAGAGCACAAAGCTTTTAGATATTTCTTCTTTCCTTCAGATCCGACCTCTTTTCTTCAGATCGAGCTTCTTTCTTTTAGCACAGATATTTATAAGTCAAGTAGAATACTGTGCACCAGGGAAAAAATCTACGCACGGAGCTTTCACAATATTAGTTCAAATCTTTGCACAAAGATTCTTCTTCCTCAATTCCCAACAATCATAGTTTCAAGTCCCAGCAACAGAACCATTTGTTGGCACAGGGGCATACCCAGGGTTCAACACTACAACAACACACCAATAAAGCCCTAACTACCATCCCTTTCAGCAACACTAGCAAAGCAGATGAAGTCTCATCCGAGGTAGAGGCAAGGGTGGTTGCAAGACTCAGGTGTTTGCAACCTTAGCTGGGACACAGATATGCGATTGTACTACTTAATAAAGCACTCAGCACTGTCAGTTCCTCAATATATAATCATTAATCACTTCACTGATAAAGTAGGGCTTCACAACATTCACACTATTATAACATACTTAAGCACTTAGCATCAATAGATAGGCCAGATCTAGTAGATCAAGCACTAAGCACATTCATATGGATCAGATCTAATATTCTCACATATCATTAGTAGTAAGCATAAGACCCTCTATTTAATAATCTTAAAGAAGTTAGAAAAAGAAGACATAAACACATTAAGACAAGAACAAAGAAAAGAAACACAACGTTTACATGGTTCACCCCCACCCTGGGGCTACGTCCACCAATTCTTCTTCTTTATTGTCTTCAGTCAATCGATTACAAGCATAGATCCATAAAATCCCTTACTCCACACATGAAAAAAGATCTGTGCATCTCGTTAGATCCTTCTTCCTTGCATTACAACACTAAGCCCTCTACAATTTGCTACAAGGACCTTCACTTAGCTCTGCAAGTCTATTATAGTCCCTCACAAAGCACTTACAGACCCTACTCTCACATAAAATACATTCACATCACATAGATGCACTATTCAAATTCTTCTTACATTGCCTATCCTTCTATTTATACATACAAAATAGGCCTAAACATGGGTAAACCCATGGTCTATCAACCCATTCCCATTACATATTCCCCAAAACCAAAAAAGGATCGAAAAGTGGGTCGAGATCCCATGATCTATGATTTGTCTTGCTCTCCTCCTTTGACAAGCTGTAGAAGTCCCAAAATAGGTCACTATGACCAAGAATCTCCCAAAACTTGGTCAAGGGCCAACACCCCCAATCCATTACTCAAATCCCCTTCTTTTACGCCCCACTGGGTGTACAAGATTTCCAGTTAACTGCAATTCTTACCCTTCCCAATATGGTGTTGGAAATTCTGGTATGGTATCTCCATCCACCTGAGATGGTCCCTCAACTATCCCTCACTCCCCACATAGAAGGAATCCCAATGCAGATTCCCATACTTAATCCCACCACACCACCCACAACTTCACTCACTAGCACCACTACTACAGTTGGGGATAGACAGAAGAAGAAATATCCCTTCACTCCACTTACACCATGAGTTCATCCTCCTTGTGCACTATGCGAGAAAGATGGACACCCCACGAATAAGTGTCCATCTCTCCCCGAGTTGTGCAATTTAATTCAACTCCCTTGAGCGACGACACCGCCCATCGTTTCATCTAGTTCACCTAATTCTACCATTACACCCTCTATAGGAGGAAAAGGCCTATGGACCAAATTTTCATGTGCCATTTGTTCATAATATGACCATTACACCCACCATTTCCTTGAGCTACCTCACTTCTGGCAGATGCTAGCATCTGTACGCTAGAATTTTTGACAAGAACCCTTCCCATTTGCATCATCTCACAGACATGTCACTGACATCCACTATGTCACGACCTACATCCATGAATGGATGAGATTTCCTTGCTCTCTTTGTGAATCACTAGACCATTTCACCTACCAGTGTTCCACGATTATTGAATACAGGCGTTGCCAAATGGCCCTTATTCAAAATCCTACTCTGCCCCAACTGCCATCAGAACCAGTCATTACCCCGACTCCATCACCTGATGTTGTTCATATCTTCTTCCCTGAACTTGAGGCACTCCCAACTCCCCCATGGTTCCTAGATAGTTTATATGAGGATTAGCCCCCAAATCCCCCTAATTCTCCAGTTCATTTCCCCATAGAAATTTTACACATGAATACCACTTTTAACCCAAAGTATCTCGATATTTGGTTTATATCAAGCGAAACCATGCAACCCCCTTGCGTCATTCCCCCTACCTCTTCACTAGAAGATAATCACATGATGAAAGTCACCAAAGTTATTCCCCTGGATCCACTATATTCTCGCCAATTCCACTACAACAAAGACATCCTTGAGGAATTAACTTCCCTTGATTTCCCATGGGATCCACTCCATCATAGAGCACTCTTTCTTTCACAAGAATCCTTTTCACCTCCCAAAAAATGCCCCATATATGAAATCAAAACCAAATATTTTCTCCCCTCAGGGCATATAGATTGGTTCAATAACCCTATCCCTTCCCCTGACACTTTTTAAGAAGGAAATATCGCCAACATTTCCCCCACCGTCAAAATTGATATTTCCATCAAACCTGGCATCATAGAGGAAATCACTATCAGCGCCACATGCCCTCCTGAAGAACTCATCGCTTACAAATATCTCTTCTAGGAATACCGAGACATTTTTTCCTGGTCATACACAAAGATGCCCGACTTTGATCCCTCTATTGTTGAACATTGTATAGACACATGGACTGATATCACACCTGTACGACAAAAGCAATGTCCATTACACCCATCCAAAGAGGCAACCATGAAAGCTGATATTGACAAATTATGTGTTGCAGGGTTCATATACCCCATCGCATATACGTCATGGGTCTCCAACCCTATCCCCGTTAACAAAAAACAGGGCACTATCTATGTCTGTATGGACTTTCGTGATCTCAATCACACTTGTCCCAAAGACAATTTTCCAACACCCTTTATCGACCAAATTATCGATGATTATGCTAGCCATGAAGCTTTGTCCTTCATGGACAGTTTCTCTAGCTACAACCAAATTCAGATCCACCCAGCCAATCAATACAAAACCACATTCACTACCCCTTGGGGTACCTTTGTAGATCGTGTCATGCCTTTTGGCCTCAATAATGATGGAGCCACTTTTCAACATGCCATGAAATACATTTTTGATGATTTGGCTCAAATAATTCTCACCTACTTGGATGATCTCACCGCTCGATCCAAGAAACGCACTCAACACCTCGATGACTTACGCATTGTATTTCATAGGTGTCATTAGAACAATATCTTCTTGAATCCCCTCAAGTACGTATTCCATGTTACCACTGGAGGCCTAATTGGGTTCATCGTGTCCCAACACGACATCAAAGTAGACCCCCTCAAGTTCCAAGCCATCATAGAAATCTTCCCCCCCTAGAATTTATGACAGCAACAAAGTTTACAAGGAAAAGATAACTTTTTACGTCGCTTTGTCCCTAATTATGCCACTCGGATGCATGGTTTCCTTTGCCTCTTACGTCATGATATCCCATTCCAATGGGATGAACATGCCCAAAATGCTTTTGATGATATTAAAGAGGCCCTCTCCAATGCCCCATTGATTATTCCACCTGACTATGATCGCGACTATATCCTCTACTTATCAGCCTCAACCATCTCCATAGCAATAGTTCTCATCCAATTAGGGCCACCCTTGAAATACAATCATGAAGAGAAACTCGCCCTTGTAGTTGTCCTCATAGTTCAGAAAATGTGTCATTACATCATGCTTCAAACTACCAAGGTCGTATCCAATTCCAACCCAATGCAATACTTGCTCAGTCACCGACAAATTAATGGAAAATTTTCCCGATGAATAGTCATCCTTCATGAGTATGACCTTGAATTTTCAACACCTAAGAGCATGAAATCCATCGTAATTGCTGAACTCATTACAAAATTTCCTTTTGATACTACCAGTACTCCCGTCAATACCAACTTCCCTGACAAACCTCTCTTTTACATCCCCTTAGATGATCCCTGGTACAGAGATGTCCTCGTCTACCTCTAAACACAGAAGTTAAACAACCACCTCTCTCAAGATGATCATCGACGTATTCTCCACCAAGCCCCTCACTACCTCCTTATCGACTATATCTTATATCGGCAAGGGGTCGACACCATACTTCATCGATGTTTGACCATTGACGAAGTCGGCAGAGTCTTGAATGTCTGTCATAGTGACGCATGTGGTGGCCACCTCTCAGGGATGTCCACCACCCAGAAAATCATTCGAGCAGGCTATTTTTGGCCCACATTGTTTCACGACTACATCCACACTGTAAAGCGATGTGAAAAATGTCAGCTATATGCCAACAATGCGAGAGCACCAACTTCTCTTCTCCACCCAATCATTATTGCCAACCCCTTTTGCAAATGGGGCATAGAATTCATGACTTGGAACCCTCCATCTAGTAATGGACACAAATACATCATTGTGGTAGTTGATTATTTCACCAAATGGGCTGAAGCCATGCCCACCTTCAACAACACCTCTGACACTGCCATGCATTTTTTCTTCAACCACATCATCTCCCACTTTGGAGTTCCCCTACAACTAGTCTTCAATCACATGAAACACTTCAAGAATGATATTTTCATCGAAGTCTCCTCTAGTTTAGGCTTCTTCCATGAGTTCACCTCCCCATACTACCCTCAGTCCAACAGATAAGTAGAGGCAGTCAACAAGGTCCTCAAAACCATGTTGCAGTGCACGGTTAAAAAACATAAGACCAATTGGTACCATATGTTTTTTTGCACACTGTGGGCTTATCGCATGATAGTTAAAAATTCAACTGGTTTCACACCATTTCATCTTGTCCATGGGTTCAAGGCCACTCTCCCCATTGAATGCGAAATCCCCACATTACACATCACTATTGAGCTATTTACCGACACTTCTCTAATGGACCAACATTTGATCAACTTAGAGTCACTGGATGAATACTGTTGGTCTTCATTATAGAATAATTAGGTAGCCAAAAAATGGTCTAAGACCACCTTTTATTGCCATGTCAACCTTCGATTGTTCAATGAAGGTGACCTTGTCCTTGCTTACGATATCACCCACGATACCTTTGGCCATGGAAATTTTGAATCATTATGGCATGGACCTTAGATCATCCAACATTGCCTCATGAAAGATGCATACATCTTGGCCTCTCCCGAAAGCCACCCCCTCAAATATCCCATCAACAGGTTGTCCTTAAAGAAATTTTATACCTGAGCATAGCCAAGCTACACTAGGATTTTTCTTTTTGTAGAGGTTTTAGTCTTCTTTTTTCCTCCATATCTTACATCTAATCTATCATTTGTGTTATTTACAAATGCATCCTCCATCGACCTTCCACATCGATTACGCTCACAGAGCTAGTCATTGGATACATAATCTCACTTCGGCCACTTAGGCCCTCTATACCCCCTCACATGAACTGCTCCACTCCAGCGGCATATGCCTGGGCTCAGCTACCAACAACCAAGCCGAATACACATCCGTCTGTGGCCTCCTTGCCGAGGCTAGTAGCTTCCATATTCATTACCTTAGCACCTTAATAGATTCCCAACTCATCGTCCTCCAACTCAATAATGTGTACCGTGTACATGATCCATGCCTCTTTCGCAAATACCTACAAGTTAGACTTTTATATCGACATTTTGATTCAATCAAATTCACACATATTCCAAGAAAATTTAATCAAATAGTAGATAATATGGGTAACCTAGTATTTGATTGGAATTTATCCCATCAAGTTACCATTACACATACATAACTCATCACAAGTCTGTCACAGCATATAAATTAGACATCATAAACAAAAAAAATCAACACATGTGAACATCACAAATATCCCAAAATGTATATCCATATATATATATATATATATCAATCAAATGTGCCATCAATGTTTACAAAATATAGTACATATACAACATCCATAGGTAGGTGAACCACCTCACCCCTATAAATACAAAATCGGTGTCCCAACACCCTATAAAAAATGGGCTTACAAGCCTATACAAAAATAACCATACAGGGTCACTCATGGTGCCTCTAAAGATCCACCACTTGGTCCTCTCTTGGGAGGAGGTGCCCCACTAGCTAGGAGTCCCTCAGGTCCTAGTGGTAATCGCTTAGTCATTGCTGCCCACGCTACAGCTACTTTGTGTACCACAGTCCTCCACTCTATTGGAAGGCCCACACACTGCTCCAGGACTCCATCATCCTGAATATGTGACCATATGTCGTTGGGCACTCCCTATAGTACCTCCTGCAAGAGGCGGCGAATATCCTCAAAATCTCCCCCGACCCCCGACAAGGAGAATGAGAAGGACCTGCTCTAGGGTCATCAAAATGGTGCCTCTTGCCTATTCTCTCATCACCATCTGACCTCGCACCACCCTCATTCCACTACCATCTCTCCCCAGCTCGTTTCTCTCCCTGCGGTGGTCTCACTATCTCCTACTACGCTGACGCTTTAACCATCTCAACCTCACATCCGCGAGGTCCAACATCTGCACACACAACAAACAAATGATAGCGCTAGCATCCATCTATACAAATAACACATGCTATACTATCTAAAAATCAAACAAGCATATAAATCCACATACCTCTCTGGTCGAACACCTCTCCTAGGGGTAGCACCATCTCTAGATCATCCTGGAAGTCCAACCCACTATATGGAAACTGGAGTATGATCTATGGCATTTGACACCACACCCCTGCAACCTCGGTCATAAAATAATATCCACCCTCCCTCCCACCATGGAGAACCAAAATATTCTCCCACTGCCTCAGTCGCAGCTCTTGCATACCCGGGGCATCTAATAAAACTCTCAGGCACAGCATGGACACCCTCGCCAGAAACCATGCCACCAATATGGACCCAAAGGAAAACTCCCTTGAGCCAGTAGCTCAACACTTGTCAAGCTCCGCCACCATCTTGGTGTGCAACATCAAGCCCCAGGAAAAATTCTCACCCCCAAGTGCCCTCTGCATAATCCTCAGCTGACCCCCACTGATCCACTGAGTCATGAGAGATCCATATACTCTCACAATCATCGATGCAACACATTGATGCACCGGGGCATCCATCGCCTCAATCCTCACCATAGAGCCATACATGTAGTCCTCTCTTGAACAATAGGATCAGGCTAGGACAACCAACTGCCCATCCTCGGGTAGTATGGGCTCGACTGGTAGTAGGGTCCCCCAAAAAGGGATCCCAGTCAAAAAGTATACATCCTCTACAACAGAGAATGCCAGGTGCTCACAACAAATAATGAAACACTACAGCTTTGAAATCCACATCGAAATCAGGAACTGCAAAATATACTCCTGTGCCCTCACAAGTGAGCACTCAAAAGAATTCAGTAGCCCACAAGCTGCCAATGCACCACATATAGTCAGCTCCTCATCTCTCACTTCCTCTCTTAGGTGCACCCAGATCCTCTCCCTCCAATGGATTAGAATCATCAACTGGTCACCTACATCCACACATACAAGATTTGATCAGCCATCACAACTCATAAAAACACCAAATATCCAAGAAAGATTAGTTTTTACACCCTTCAACTTTGCCTCAGAGGCGTGGTTTTTTTCCCCACAAGCTCACACATATGCATTCCTACTAACCCCACAGTTGCACACTCATGCATGAATTTTGGCAATATAGGAGCATACCCATGCTCCCTTGTCACATCAACAGATGTGCACCCTAGCACGCCCGTCCACCCAACAGTTGTGCACACATGCGCAACTATCAGGAACACAATCATGCTTAGATGCGTTGTTGTTCTTTTCATAGACGCGCATCCCATGCATGCCTATTTTCCCCATTTGGGCACCCCTGTGTGCGGATCTCCAAATTACAGTCGCACACTTGTGTGCGCGAAACACTTGATCACCCATGCACTGGGGGCCCACCCTCACAAAACCCCCTTGTACGACCATCTGTACAAGCCCTACCTAAAACATAACCCCTAACTATTGTGCAGGAGGATACAACCACTAACTAGAAACTCGTTGATCCTGAATCATCTGGTTTGATCTCCCAGCATCTCCAAATCTCTCCTCAAATATCTTGTCCAATCACTCTGGAAGCAGGTACAAATGAGGTGGCAATGTGGGCCCTACAACTATATATAGTCCCTTTTTCCAAACTTCCATACTCCATTCCGAGAGCTTCAAAAATCCATTTTCTAATCCATATTTAGCCATGGGACCAAGCTCCTGGAACCTACACAGTCACAGTCCCTTGGCCACCATCCATCCTCGGCCCCCAGGGAGCATTTTTCTCACATCACGCCCAAGTACGCATGCTTATGTTCAAAATTATCAAATAACTATTATGTGTTCTTTATACTCAGATATTTTTCACGTCGGGTATTTGATTTTCATGTGTGCAGGTACTTGGTCACCACAAATCAGCATGGCCCTTTTAGGTATAAAATTGCTATTGGCATGTAATCATTCACTCTGAATATCAATTGCATCTCCTAGTCACACCCTCCGATATTTTCCTCTAAGGTCCCCCCATCCGGATCTGCAATACTCACACATCCATTGCATTTCAGTACTATCACCCAGTAGCACTCTTCCCCACATGAGTTGTCCCATTCATAGTCCCCCTTGAAACTTTGACACTCATGCTACTTTCACCCCCTAGGGAAAGGAATCCTTATAGTCTTTTCATTCCCGGGAATTATCTGCATGCTCCTTCCCCTCATTTTTCTAAATTCCCCATAATGGAATCCCACGTAATCTCCTCATGATTCATATTTTGACTGCACCTCCATAGTATCATTATCCCTCCATCTCATCCACCATCAGTTTTCCCATTTGCATATTGTCCTCCATTCATTTTACCTAATACAGAAACCCACCCATGGGGCCCTCATCCTCCACCTATTTTTCCATGCAACTTGTGCCCTCATAGTCCAAGCCATATGGCACTGGGGAACCAATTTTTGTATCTGTATGCTCATACCCAACTGATTATTTATTTATTTGGTAATTTTAAAAATCCTTTGTTTCCATCCTTTAAATAGATTTTTGTCATCACCCTTGGCGACCTTCCTTTTTTGGCAGAAGAAACCCATGTCGCCCTTGGTTGGGGAATTCATTATCTTCTCCTGTTGACATCGTTCATAAACCTTGAGTATCCCATAGTCCATTTACCCTTGATCTCTATGTTTATCCACTTTGTCATGCCTCTGGCACAACTTAACCCTAATGTAGTCGTCCCCTTGATGCTAGACTCAGTTCCACGGTTGTTGCCACTTATCCTTCACAAATACCCCCAACTAAGGGATGTATTGAGTCTCACCACATATTGTATTCATCCATGTATCTCCTCAGTCCCTGATGTTACCATGTGGATTTCATGAAGCCCTTTGCTTCTTGGCATCGCGTCTCCCTTCCTGTCGACATCTGCACAGTTTCCAGAAGGGCGACAGTATCTTGACTCTCATTACCTTCCCAATGAGGTGTCTCAGATGACAGAAAGAGATCCATCATTGCTCTCTTCTATCATTTACCCCCATGACATTTGACTTCAACATCTTATCATGTTGCGGTGGGTCTTACTTTGCGACTATTGCAGTTGTTTTTTTTATATATTTTTCGAAGACCTCTAAAAATTTCTAGGCCATCAATGTCTGCATATCATCAACACTTCTTATAGGTGTCCTCACCTATTTTTAGAGTTTGTTCACCATCAGAATTGTCCTCTGCTATTATCAACATTCCCTTGATGGCACTATAGTCATCTACACCAACACACAACTTTAGTTACTGTATTACACATTTTTGAGTTACATGACACAAGCATGGGGCATGCCCGCCTCATTTGTACACAATTTTATTTTTCCACACCTTGCGAAAGGTTTGGGTCCTACTGGCTCCCCTATCCCTCCAATGCGTCTCTCTTTCAATCCCCCTCAACACTCTTTCTTACAAAGGTACTCTCAGTAGAAGAAACAATGATTTATTTTGGCTATATGTATTCTCCTAACCTCACACATCAGGGGGCATCTTTTATCACTGGAATTTTGTTCGCAAATGGTTACAGGAATACAACATCTTCAAAACACCCATTCGTTCATCCATGGCCCAGAAAATTCATTTCCAAAGGGAACAAAACTATACAACTAGTTAAAAAATAAGCATGTTCTAAGGATACAAAGGTAGCACGCACACGTTCGATAGTCGAATAATGTCGGAAAAGCACATATGCACCCGATGCGTGACTGTGAATGCAAAAATACACGCACACCTCAGAACAATGCATTTATGATTTTGGTCGGCCTTCCACCCACTTATGGTTCATCTCCCAAGTTGATTTGACACCCAAATCTGAGCTGAATCCAAGTGGGGGGCTGGTCGAAGACATAAGGGTGCCCTAAAGAGCCCCTTGTTCACACTAAAGACTAGTTGAATAATGCCTCAAAGATCTTCTATAAAAAGAGGCCATGGGTGCACTATATTTTCAAGGAATTCATTTGTATTGTTATGATGCCTATATTCTCTTGGAGAATCCTCTTTTCTCACCAAGAGCATACAAGCACCATTTCATTTATCCATTCACATAACCTCTTGAGTGAATGGGATTTGTATTTATTCACCATTTCCTTTTAGTTTCTTACTTGTAAGAAGAGCTCAATCATTGGGGGTTCAATAGCCCTCCCTTGGAGGAAGAGGGGACTCATAGTATCCCTTTCTCTTTGGTGTTTTCCCACTAATACGACTTATCCATTGGTGGCATGCATGTTGTTTAAGTTTTGTTCTATTTCCCTTATGCACTCTAGTTTAGTTTCTTTTATTGTTATTATCATTAGTTCTTTGTTTATTTCTTATGCTTTATGTTTCTAACTCTTGCATTCACTGCTCTTTTTTCTAGTTAACCCAACTGGACTTGTAAGCATCCTTATTTTTCTCATTTAGGTGATGAAAGGGACACAACAATGGGTGTAGTGGACAATACTTTTGTCGTACAGGTGTGATATCAGGCCATGTGTCTATATGATGTTCAACAATAGAGGGATCAAGGCTAGGCATCTCTGTGTATGACCATGCAAAAATGTCCCAGTATTCCTCGAAGACAACTTTGTAAGCTATGAGTTCTTTAGGAGAGCATGTGACACCTATGGTGATTTCCTCTATGATTCCAGGTTTGATGGAAATATCGATTTTGATGGTGGAGGAAATGTTGGCCATGTTGCCTTCTTCAAAAGCATTGGGGGCAGGGATAGGGTTATTGAACCAATCTATATGTAGTGATGGGATAAATTATTTGGTTTCGATTGAGTATATGGATTTTTGATTAGGAGTCAAAAAGGATTCCTGTGAAAGAAAGAGCGCTCTGTGATGGAGAGGATCCCATGGGCAATCGGGGGTATATAATTCTTCAAGGATGTCTTCGATGTAGTGGAAATGTTGAGAATGCAAAGGATCTAGGAGAGTGACATTGGTGACTATCACCATGTGGTTTTCTTCTGGTGGTGAAGAGGTAGGGAGGGTGACACAAGGAAGAGGCGATGGTTCACTCGACATAAACCAAATATCGAGATATTGTGGGTTGAAAATGGTAGTTTGGCATAAAATTTCCATGGGGAAATGAACTGGAGAATTGGGAGGATTTGGGGGCATATCCTCATATAAGTGATCGAGGAACCATGGAGGAGTAGAGAGTGCCTTAGTCTCAAAAGATAAGATATGAAAAACATCAGGGGATGGAATAGGGGAAATATCTAGTACCTCTGACAGTGAGGTAGGTGTAGGATTTTGAATAAGGGTTATTTGGTGACACCTGTATTCAAGGATCGTAGGAAATTGGTATGTGAAATTATCTAGGGATTGATAGAGAGAGAAAGGGCATCTCATCCATTCGTTAACTGAATTCGTGACACAGTGGATGTCTGTGATAGGAGTACTTGGTGACGTGGATGGGGGAGACTCTTACTGAAAGTGTTGGTGTATTGCCTTTAGTGTTTGTCAAAATTGAGGTAGCATGGGGAAATGGTGGGTGTAATGGCCATACTCTGAGAATATGGCATAGGTGAATTTGGTTCGCAACCCTGTGGTACCGGTGGTTGGAGACATGGTGGTAGTACTTGGTGCATTGGGTGGCGTGACGAGCGGTGTGGTTGCTTGAGGAAGTCATATTAAATTGTGTAACTCGGGGAGAGAGGGGCATCGATTGGTGGGGTGTCCTTCTTTCTCACATAGTGCACAAGCAAATTGAACTCGGGGGGGAAGTGGAGTGGTGGGCTCTCTCTTCTTTTGTATTCCCCCAGCTGTAGCAGTGGTGCTTGCGAGTGGGGGTGAGGGTGGTGCGGTGGGATTAAGGACTGGTATGTGCATTGGCATGCCTTTGGTTTGGGGAGGAAGGGATGGTTGAGGGACTATCTCAAGTGGATGTAGATACCATACTAGAATTTCCAGCACCATATTGGGAAGGGTAAGCATTGTAGCTACCTGGAAATATTGTACGCCTGGTGGGGTGTAAAAGAAGGGGATTTGAGTAATGGCTTGGGGGAATATCTCCCAAACTAGAATGTGGCCTTAGGGGAGGGTGAAATCAGGAAAAGGTGTAGCTGAAGAGTTCTTAGGGGACTCCTAAGGGAGGAGCTCTGCAACTAGTGGGACGTCATATGGTAAGGAAGCCTCTGTGGGAGGGAAGGTATCTCCAATTTTTGTTCCTTTGGATGAGATGTCTAACGTCCCTGGCCACGCCACTCCTTAGGCATTTTACTTAGCTTTGAAAATGTATTTATAACATTCCTAGCCTTCAAAGGGCTAGGCTACACAATGGAACATTTTTGTTCACTCACTATAGAACATACTGTAACATACCCAATATTCAACTAAGCTATGCCACATAAGTTTTCTCTTCAAACTACATACAATTATAACATATACATACAACACTATTGCAAAAGATTTACATATAAATGTAAACAAAAGATTACATTTTGTAAATATAGGATTTCACACTGAAAATAATGGTAAACACAGACATGCGGCATATACAAGGAAATACCCATAAACATACATACAGTTATAATCACACATATGATAAATTGTAAACATAAGCACGTAAATAACAATGAAACATGTAAATTTATCACACGATTGGTACTTATCTTGGAAATATTATCACCAAATATGTGCAGACCGTCCACGAACCTCCCAGCCTTAGACTACACTGTTCATCACTCTCAATAGTGAGTCACCCCTGAGCTGGGACTAAACTCCACCCGGGTAAAGGGGTTCCTAACTAGGTGTTGGAAGCCATATTAATATCTATATTTATAAGCTGCCTACACAGGATTTTTTAATTTCGCATTACTCATCGCAACCTTTCTCATTTAAACGACACCATTATATGTCGCCTTTTACATACCTGATTTTCGATTCTGTTTTCACAACTGCAAGTATGAAAACAAAATGGTTTGAATTCATGTTTGATTTCATCAAAGGGTTGATTTTTATGGTTTATCGTCGATTTGTTTCGTTTAGTTATGAGCATGGTTATTTCATGGTATAATTCCTTGGCCTCAAACACACCATTGGTTACAAAACAACACCCATTTAGTATTTCACTATTGTTAATTTGGTTTTGATTTATAAAATCTTTGACACAATGGCTTGTTTGACACATTGATTTTTGGGTCAAATCGTGGTTCATTTGACATTTTGATCAAATTTTTTTGGATATGCACTATTATGATTTGTATGTACCATTACACCAAGGTGTTGTTCCAAGTACAACCCGATATGATGTTAGTGCATGGCTTTGATCTACACCACTATCCTCACACGCATAACATTAATGCTTCGCCCTTGCTGCCTTTGCATTGTGTTGGGGAAGCTCAGGGAAAATGGATTTGTTTCTTTTCTATAAAACCCTATCACCAAATACCTTGTTGATTTCTTGTTTTTATCCATGGCTCCTGTAGTGAGAATTGAACCCAATGGTGTCCAGAATTTTTTATTGTTTGATAATTCCAGAGAAGACTTCTTAGGCTAACCCTGTAATTGCCTCCTAGAGACACGTTTTTGCATGAGCGATTTTGAGCAAATGGTTTTGAATTAGATAAAACCCTTGAAAACCCAGAACTAAAATGAGCCCTTTTAACTTCAGCGTGGGTGGTTTCCTCTGAAATTGGGTCATTACAGAGATATAGCTCGTCCTTTAGAGGTCAAATATCAGATTTTCTCTGTGGCTGTAAGGTGCATTTTGGTCTGTTTGCAATTGTTGAAATGTTTATTACCTCTCCAGGCCTATGCCTCAGAACCCCTTCACTCATATAGCCTTGTTCCTCAGCCTTCTATGAACCCTTGATTAATCCAAAGTATTTTCAAGCAGTCTTTCAGCAAGTTATACATCCACAGGGTTTGTTGTTTTTAAACATGGAAGAAACGACTGCCATTGTGAATTTGAAAATAGCTTGATTAAAACGAATCCATGAATCTAAGGTATGGTATTTTAAAAGTAATTTTAAGATGATTTTGTTTTGTTTTGAATTAGAATTCAAGATTTTTTTTCTCAAATTGCATCTATTTCTGTTTGGATTGATTTGATAAAACACGATTCTGGTTATAATAATAACTAGCTACAGAATCATGAGATTTTGTAGCTAGTTACTAAAATTCGAATTCTTTGATTTTACAACTGAAATGCAATCTGAAATCATGTATTCTTGTGCATTTTCAGGTACATATTAATTCTAAAGGAGATTGGATCGCTAGTGGCATCTCTGAACATGCTATTTCTTTACATGGTTATAGATTAGGCTGTTAGTTTTGGATAGAAATGGGAATTTGGGAGATTGTATTTCCCACAATTTTTGGAACAGATTTGATGATTTCCACAGGAAGTGTTTTGATACTGTGGCCTTTATAAATGTATTATTTTGTAAACTAAGAACCATCGCTTCCTGGGAGCAAAAACTATGGATTTGTGATTGTCAGACTTGAATGAAAGTGGATATTTGCACAGCTTTAGCTTCAATATATCATATTTTTGTTCAAGTTTTGCTCATTTCAATTTGTAATCAAATTTTGACTACTTTAGATATCATAACTTGTTACAGGTTGATGTGATGGGATTTATATGGTGTCCATGTTTTTATGTCTCTCATTTTATATACAACAATTAATCTGTTCACATTTGATGATTTGAAGGTTGATCTTCTTTATTCAATGAATAGTTATATGCAAATTATCATGCTCAGATTTATCTTAATATGATCGTTTGTCCAATGTTGAATTTTTGTTGCTACATATATTACTTGTTCTGTCATTAGCATTCAAATCGTTACTGCTTCACATTTATGAGAAGCATCGGTAAAATCTGGTCTGGGTTGGCCTCATCAAACAACAAACGTAGATGCTATGCACAGGATGAATAGGAGATAATACTTCAGGTCAGTTCACTAGTTTCATTTTATTAGATTAATTAATATAAGACTTTCCTACAGTTTAGATACACTGTATTGATTGTTATTTTTCTCAACTAGATAGCTGCCATTTCATTTCTTGTTTATAAAAGTTATAAAAAAATAAAAAATACTGAACAATAGATTCACTGTCAATTTATATATGATTTTGCAGATTTTGATCAAAAATTGCATTTTGTGAATACTATACACACAATATATATTTAATCATATCGATACACTGTATATTAAATAAGTAGAACTACTATTTTATTAGTTAGCAAACTGTGAATATATTTTAGACTGTATATAGTTTCCAACAGTTGTTTTATTTATTTATTTATTTAGTTAGTTTCTTTAGTTTTGTCTTTTCACTTTTGTAGGACTTAGATCGGCTAACAGAGCCGCTAAACCCGTCGGAGTGGATTAATCCAAATGGCTTGGGTTATTTAGACAACCCCAGACTGGATTCACTCCTCTAGTTGACGAGCGGTCAATTTCGCCCGTCAACAAATGGTGCTAGAAGGAGGGTCGACTGACAAGTTGGCCCTGTAGGAGACTTTATTTTAAATGTATTCAATTCTCCCATGGATCCCCAAATCACTGTGTTGGAACATGATTTCAATTTCTCATTACCCAATGTTCCCAATGAGACAGTCTCTCACTTTTCCAAACTCACCTTTGATGGTGGAGGCAATACATTTGCTAAAGACCACCTTAACAAGTTTTGGTGCAAATGCATCAAACATGACATCTCAGATTTAAGAGTTTTATGAAGACTGTTCGCTTTTACCTTTAGAGGTCGGATTAAACATTGGTTTGAATCCTTCCCAGCATGTCACATTTTTTATTGGTTTCAATTTGTAGATGAGTTTCTATATTCTTTTGAAATTTATGATTTCGATCAATGGTTTGGTTGTTGATCATACCTTCCACTTCAATCATGTGGGACTGATACTCTACTTTCTTGTTGTCCAAGGTTGCATAAATCCTTGGCACATATCTGCCCATGTCCTTCACTGTTTCATCTTTATGTATATTGTGAATAGCCCTACCTTTTTCACCTCTGTGAGGACAATCTCTGAACCTATGATCTCCTTTACAACCCCAACATTGCATAGGTGGTTGCCTTGGCCTTTAACTCTTTGTGTAAATTGTTCTGGGTTCTTTAGGCATTTGATGTCCCTGTGGATTATTTATGAAGAATGGTGGCTTATATACCTTCTTTCTCTGATCCATATTGAATTTCTTTTTGTCTTCCCAAGCCTTTTGGAAATATTTCCTTGCTTTATGCTGATCATATAGGAATTTATCTCACCTTATGGTCTCTTCCAGTGTCTTGGGATCATCATAATGTATTTTTTAATTGTCACTGATGAAGGATGGTAATTTACTCAAATACCTTTGAATTTTGACTGTCTCATCCTTGATGAAAGAGACATACTTCAACAGTTCTAGAAACCTTCTCTCATATTCATCTATGGTCATACTTCCAAGCTTGAGTTCAAAGAACTCTTTCATTTTCTTGTCATAGTATCTCTTAGTTAAGTATTTCTTCTCAAAATACTTCTCTAATTCCCTCCAAATAACACTTTTCTCTTTAATGTGTTGCACCTGCACAAGATGATCCCACCACATGGAGGCCTTTCCCTTGAGTTGATAGATATAAATTCTACCTTGTGCACGAGAAGAATAATTATGCAATTGAAAATACTTTCTCATGCCCAACAACCATGTTTCTTCATCTTCATCCTTCTTGTGCTCACCATCAAATGTAGGAGGTTTGACTTTGTTCATTTCTCCTCATAGCTCATCCACTCCAGACCTCATATGCCTTCTGATAGGGGATGGACTTGATTTGTTGACTTCTCTCTTATTGGAATGATTTGGGGAGTGATGGTGGTGTCTGCTAACACTTATTTCTTTTCATTTCTTATCCGAAGGATTGTGACTTCCAGATTTACTTAAGCCACTCTCCTTAACCAATTTCGTTTATATTATGTTCAAGCCCTTCAATAAATTTATGTTGAAGTCATCCTGTTGCTCCTTGGCTCTCATAAGCCTTTCATTATTATCTTTATGGATTTAGACATCCATCTGCAAATTTTTAATGGTCTCTGCCATATTCATGTTTTCATTCCTTTCTTATCCATGTACATTGGAGTTTGTTCCTTCAATGCCGAAATGGACATCCATCCCTATGCTCTATTATGATGTTAGCTATACTTCACAGCTGTATGATGTCAGCTGAACGCCACCATATAAAAAACTCAAAAGATGATCATTTGAAATGGATTAGTCAAGCATGGAAACCCAACGCACTTGTAAGTAGTCTGTCTGTGCTTCATAATTGGGATTCTATAACTACCAATCCTCAAGTATAGAGGCATCAACTTATCCATAAATGGAGTAAACTCCAAATTTCTTGACTTTCTCCTCTCTGTAAAATAATTTTGGTATCCAAAACTGAGGTACATGGACAAGGCTAAATCCAATGAGACTGGTTATTTGGGCAACATGCTAGCCTTTCATGAGAATAAGGAGGAAAGGGTACTTGCTCACATTCTAGTGACTAAATTCTAGACTGAACTGGCTATAGACTCACAATTGGAAGTTAGGATGAAACCCACTATGAAGGATTTAGTCATCAATAGGCCAATTGCTAAGAAGAAAAGAAGAAAGTGGCAGAAGAAGGAAACCATAGTTGAAACGGCCGAAAGTGTTGGAGAGAATCAACTGATCTAGTTAGATTATTTAAAGGAGGAGATCACTATGCTGAAATGAGTCCTCGAATAAAAGTACATTTCAACAATTTTTGGTCAGATGGTAGCAGAGGTAAGGGGCTCAGATATGATATGCCTTTTCTTAAATGGTACCTTTACAATTTGATAACAATTATCATTCCCTTTTTGTAATTTTGGGATTAACACGATTATATAAATGCAGAAGCAGACCTTGGACTGTTTATTACAAGATTCTAACTGGTGATGTTATGAGTCTTGTTTTCTTTCATAGTATGCTTTTCTTGTAAACTTATATTTCACTTCCATCTGTCTGAATCGAGAGAATGTAAAACTCAAAATTCATTTCTGAGATACTCTCAGCTTAGCAATTTAGACTATACTTATTTCTTCTCAAACCATCTCTGAATTCATTTTAAATAATACTCTGATGCGACTGTGTGTTTCTTTTTCCTCTAATATTATGAAAATTAAAATCAGACTCATCACCTTCCAAATGAATTCACTCACACTAAAATTCAACCTGTACACCCATATTTATCGTGCATAGAAAAATCACAAGGTAAATTGTTCTTCTGCACACCTATATCCACTATGCATTTCTTCTCCATCGCGCCAATAACTTGAGTGCACTACTTTTGCATTGTGCGCCAATATCCACTGCGCAAAGTTTTGGTAGCACGCAATGATATTCCACATGCATATCGCCGTATGCATTTCACCATGCCAAAGTCCAATATGCCACACCATGCATAATCATCTGCATGCACCACTGAATACACTGTCGCGAGATAACTTATACTCATACTATGCGCGCACCAACCAAACTCCTCTGTAGTTTGCAATACTTGTGCGCCCCACGTGCACATTACTATGTGTGTCCTCACAGCACAATGTCAAATTCAACGTGCCATCCACACACAATATTCTTTCACACGGTGCCACAATTTACTGCACACACCTGCACGCTAACATTTCCCGTGCGGTGCCAAAATTTTCCATGGATGCTCTGTTACTTGAAATTTGGCACTTCGAAATTAATCTTCTATGAATATTCACTTCAACTGAACCTTTATGACCCATCCAAGCTTAATGTTGTAACTGAAGCTCTGATACCATACTGTAACATCCCCAACCACCCATGGTTGGGCCATGCCACTATTGAAGGTGAACCCCCCTGCGAACAAGTGGATTCCCTCTTGGTATCTAGACTCCTAAGGCCAAGATAGAAAAGTTCTTAACATGGATGCTGACTTCCATTTAGATCTAATCAATATAATAAATGAAAAAGAAAGATAAATATATGTACCTTGTTAAAGGAGTTCGTCCCTGCTAATTCCAGGCTGAGCTTTGATCTTGAGCTCCTTGATAGGTCCTGCAAAACAAGCAAAGATACAATGGACTTCCTACTCTACTGAGATTATCTCAATCATAGATCCATCTAATGCAGACAAAATTATATGGAACAAGCACAAGTTTGAAAGAAACAGGCCAAGCATTGATTATATTAATGAGAACAAGTAAAAGTACTTACAATCCTTTGAAAAAAGGTGCAACAACTTCTTCCAGTTCTCCTTGTCCAACCCCTTTTCTCAAGTAACCTCCACTGATTTCTTTAATGACATCTCACTCTTTTATCATGGTTTCTCTGTGTGCAGTGATGTATTTTATATTAATCATAAGACATACAAAGTAGGTGCACTAGCCTAATTCCAAAACATAAGCATCCCAGGTTATAATAACTGTCTCATCAGCCTATAACACATATCATATAAACAAGGCTCACTGACCTCCATACTGCGTGCACTTTAGTTACTGTGTGTGGTATGTGAGAATGTGTACACTACATAATTTTACTATGTATTTCATGCACGCACTATGCCATGAAAGGTGCATTACAAAATGATGTCAAAACAACTCACCAGCTTAAGTATACTTACATTACATTTACAATTGGGTTCAACCGAGGGATATTAGAAGATGATACAGATTTGTGCTGAGGGATGTATGAGTGGTGGTGATTCATGGTATGTCCCTAGAAAGGATGGGTATTTGAAAATCATGGGACCCATCTGAATGAGTTGGTAGGTATTGAGATTAGTGTGGACAAAGGGTAATATGTTATCGATGTTATCGATGGTGACGACCTTCCCATTGTGGGGGAACATAATTGTGTGAAACATCGAAGAGGCCACAATCTTCATATCATGCATGTAGCTATGTCCAAACAAGATGTTGTAATCAAGCATAGCGTCGATAACTTCAATGTCAATGAGGATATTCTTCCCCCAAGTTCAATGGGGACGTTTTGAAAGAGCACTTTAGGAGAGGATGGTCATCCATCATAATCTCTTAGAGTGATGGAAGATGGTATAATCTCGGGGGAGACAAGTTTATGCCATATGGTTTTGGAAATGATGCATGTGGATGCACCTTTATCAATGATGCATCGATGAATTATGATGTTCTGGATTTTAAACGATATTTGGAAAGCTACTATAGCGGGGAGATGAGGTTCCCCACTATCCAGATCAAAGGTGATGAGCTGAGTGTCAGTAGGGTCGACTGCCCCCAAGGAAGAAAGTAATGATTTCCATTGAGTAGGAAAGGTTTGAAGGAATTCTAAAACTGACATGGCAACAAGAGCTTGTGCCAAGTCATTGACCAGACTATAATTGTGTGCTTCCCTAGCCTGAGGGTTGTTGACATTCCGTCGCAATGGGATGCAAGGAATATGAAGGGGTGTTTCAGTATTAGGGTGTGGAATCATCAAAAGTGGTCAAGTTGTGACTGGGAATGCTTTTGAGGTTGTGGGAGAAGAGTCAAGGGGTGCATTGTATTGATGACTTTATGTTTTTAGAAGAACTTCTTCCTCGCTAGTGAGGAGGATAGTGCAATTTGCAGGAGTGCCTGGGTTTGGATAATGTCCCATATGTGGTTGGGTAGGATGCATATCATGTTGGGTGTTCATCACCCCTTGGTGTGGAATGGGGTTTTTCAGCACAACTGGGGGTGTTTTCTTCACATATTGTTGTGGGGCCTACTGAGGGGTAGGTGGTGTTGGGGGACATCATCCATTTAAATTCAGTGATTTGAAGGAAATGGTGAGTATAATGTTCATAATAATTGCAAAGGGCACAGAGTAATGGAAAGTATGAATTATTTTGTGGCAATGATATGTAGAGCACAAAGGAAGGCATAACGCTTTCACCAGTGCTTAGGGTGTAAGCTGAGGTAGATGGAGTACTAGAACTTATTTGGACAATCGGGTGCATTGTGGGTGTCGGTGGGGGTCCACTTATGGGTGAAGAAAGGGCAGCATGGTATGGTTGTTGATAAGGGGGAGGAGGATAATAAGGGGGTCCTCTATGTACCGGTGGATATTGTGGTGGTCCATACATATTTGGTTGTTGGGGGTGTGGATTGTGGTGTGTTGTGGTACGAATCAATCCATTCGTAGAGTGATAAATCCCAGGTTTGTCCTGGCTGAACGGAATGGGTCTCGAGGTGTCCGGTAGTACTGTATATAAGTATCCTGACTGTGAATAAATGAGTTTGAACTGTTGAGCCTTGCTGATGGCTTCTTCTTCATACTGGGGGAAGGTGGAAACCATATCCTTGGCAAGTAGGGAAACAAGTGATTTGAGAAACCAATTGAGGCATTGTTTCTTGGTGGCTTCAGTTTTGCATAGCCTACATCACCGACACCATTAATGAATATGGTCAACGATGTGTGTGGTGGAGGTTTGTTTAAAATATGAGAGCAACTCCAGACCATTTCCATGACGGATTGGTAGTTTAAAGAAGGTCAAAAATTATTTGGCCAAAGATTCAAAGGTCACATGGGACCCATATTTGTCCTTTACATACCACTTGGTTGATGGGCCAGTGAGCGTGCATTGGAATAAACTCAATCGGATGGAGTCATCCATGATGTTGTTTGAAGATCACCATAATTGGAAGTTCATGATATGGTTGGTCGGGCCCTCTCCCTCTTTTCCTTCAAACTTGGGATGTCTAAAGGTATTTTGGTAGGAATTGTAGGCCATGTGAGGTCTTGCAATATAGGATCATTGGTGAGATTAGTCAGATCTAGTATGTTGAAGGGAGCCAAGTATGGAATCTGGGGTGGTAATGGAGGATTAGTTCCATCCATGGTGTGAGTGTTTTGTGTACCTAACCTATGATGGGGGTTAGGTGGGGTGGTACTTCCTTCTTGGGAAGATGTGTGCCCCCCTTTTCTTTGTAAAGGAAATCTAGTGGATGGTTGACCTTGGGAAGTGGACCCAAGTAAAGTGGAACCAAGAAATGTTGATCCCAAGACAGTATCACTCACGGGGGTGTGAGAGGGTTGAGCCGATGAGTTCGAAATACTAGGAACTCCTCCTTGAATGGGAGGGATATTTTTCAATCATCTGGAATGACGAGGTTTCTGTGGGTCCCCTATGATGTCCAACTAGCAAAATGAATCTGTGCAACTGGTGATGAGAGTAATAAATGAATGAGAGACTTTGTATTACTTGGACCTTCAATATATTTCACAATTGGTTTTTAATAACAAGAGCATCATACATAAATCAATTGAAAAAAAAGCATATATGTGGATAGGGGGATTTTGTCTACATGGGATAACAAAGAAAGAAAATGCTCGTGTCCTAAAAAGATGTAACATCCTTCCTCTCAAATATCACTGGACCTTCTAATAGAACTCAATAGTGGGGTCTGAAACCATCAGAAGAGGAACTAGTGAAGGATTAAATAATCAATTATAATGAGGGGTAGAGGGTGCATATCCCGAAAGAATTGGTGATATTTCCCAATAGCCACACAAAATCCGATCAAGGTGCAATTGCATCCCACAATTGCCACCTAGGTAGATGTCCTAAAATTTGGTCACTAGGTACCTTGGTCAAAGTGAGACATTTAGATTTTCAACCTTAGAAATGGGTCATAGGCTAGATCTTGTCCAAGAGGTGGGTGCCTCAAGGGAGGATGCACAGAACAACCAGACCTCAACCTTCGACCCTTCACGAGTATCTCCATACCTTATGGTGTTAGGAACACTTGACTTGGAGGATTTAAATTTCTCTATTTGACAACTTCTATTGTTTGAAGATGTGAGAACCAGATAACAGGGAGTTATTTGGATGCGTATCCCCAAAGTCATATCTAGACTAAAAAAATTATTTTGGCACCTCCTATGGAGGAAAACTTACTGAGTTTTTAGAAAACATTTAGATGTGGTTGTTCGAGATATTGGGGATGTGAACCAATCTCGTTTAAATTAAGTGGGAGTGGATAGTCTCATCAAGAAAAGGGTGGGGCATTTCAGAAGCCCTTTGGATGAAACCTACTTTAATCTCCACAATTCTAAATGAAACTATGTGAATGAGTAGTGACTTTGTGTGTGAACAAGTGAAAGTGTGCCAAATTTTTAATAAGTTAGGTGTCCCTTTGTTGCATGTGGACTTCGTGTGGTCCTTACAAGTCTTGATTACCTAATTTTCTAAATGCCATTGGTACAACCTTGCGGAATTTTAAAGTCCCTAGAGAACTAGCATGTGGAAATATGGGTCTTTACCAATCCTTTAACTCCCTAGTGTGATTTAATCTAAGAAATATTCAAAAAATATCCTAGATTGTGGACATGTGGGCATGTATGGGCCCGTTACAAAACCTTTAAACTTCCCTAGTGATGTAATATAATAAAGTAGATCCAAAAATATCTTATCTTTGTAGCATGTGGGCATGTATGGGCCCTTAAAAATTTAAGATGTGTTTGAAAAAGAAACTAAGAGGAGTCTCGAGGGGGTTTTGTCCTCTCCTAAATATTCTGTCTTTTAAGGGAGATGAAATTTCCCCTCAATAATTTTTTTTATTCTCAAGATTGCTCTATGGCACGAGAAAAGAGCATAATCAATAATGGATGTTCAATTTTTGGTCCCAATGTAAGTGGTTATATATATGATATAGAATGATTTCGACTTAACTTTAATCAAATCAAGCCATACATGTGGAAAAATGAAAGCAAAAAGAGGATAAATATGAATTCTAACCCCCTAAGTGGCTACGGGCCTTCAACAGATCACAAAAACCCTTACAATGTGTGAATTTATGGATAGATGTGTGGGTCACAGAGTAGACAGAGGTGCATGTGGTGTCGATGCACAAATAAAAAATTACCTTTTGGCATAGGTGCGCAAAATGTGCTAAGAAAAATGGTGAGTTTGGCACACATGCTCGGAAGAGATGCCCATCGGTTAAAAAACCCATGCACTTTTTGTTAAACGACTAAGAAGAAAATTTTGGATGAAATTCTCTTACCTCAGCTCCGAATTTGGCTTTTTACAAGTAGGCTTGGGCTGGTTATCATTCCTATAAGTTAAATAAACAAAAAATAAGTGCTCAAAAAACCCAAATGGGGAGGAAATTGATACCTATCCCCAGTATGGTCGACAACACGTTATTACCTTTTCGTCACCTAAATGAGAAAAAGATGGACCTTTGAATTATAAAAGAGAGGATTTTTCTTACCCGTCATATGTTTTGAAGCACCACTATTAATGAGCCATGTGTCCTCTCTAGGTGATACAGATCTTGAGAGAGCTGAGATCAAGACATGGTCCTTAATAATTTTC